>VOQK01014528.1:8456-22225 GCA_015052645.1 Benitochromis conjunctus
TCCATCAGAATAAGTATAAACAAGTATAGACATTTTTTTTTTTTAAACCGTTTAACTACACATATTTTTTTGGATGTCTGAACAGGGCAACAAACTGATTCTCTTTCTTGTGTTAGTTCTGCATGCAAAGGAAATGTTTTTTTTGTTGCGTTTTTGTATTCCAACATGTCAGGCTAGATGAATGAAAATCCAGCAAGAAGAGCTGTGCACTTAAAGGTTTGTATTGAGGACAAATATATAAAAAAAAAAAGACATTTCTTTCAAGACATTGTGCTGCTCATCAAAATCAGAACAAAGACCAAGGACGCATTAAACAGCACTCCCAATTAAGCGGTGCAACTAACAAGACTAGTAAAGGGCTGTTCTGGTTTGCATGTTTTTTTACCTGCTATTTGTCTCCTAGTTGAATTCAGCTTTGCTCTCAGAGTGCTTTATGCCTTAGAGGTTTCAGTCATCACAGATTTTTCATTTAGTTCTGCAGTCAGTCATTTTAAAGATAATACACATTGGATTTCACTTGAGTAGATGAAACGCCCTTATAGCAGGTGACTAAATACACATGCACAGGTATATTATGTCAAGTTTTATATTCGCTCGGTCAATACCACAGTTGCCTTTCATGGTCCTTCAGCCACAGAACGCGCAGGTCCAGAGCTCAAGTATTCAATTGCCACAGCAGCACAGTGCCCATTTAATATGTCTGTGTTAATATACCTGTGTATTTTCTTTCTGCAAGACATTAACCTTGTACTTCCTTGTTCCATTGGCCAGTAAGGAAAGTAGTTTGCCAAAAGACAACTTTGGCAAACTACTCAGGCAAGATATGCCAGATTTTAATTAGAGAAATTCAGCTCACTGCATGTCTGCTCCCAGTTGGATAAAAATGGCACCTTTGCCACTGAATTGAATTTACATTTCAACCTCTGCAGTCAATATTAAGTCATAAAATATAAGAAATACAAGAGTTAGAATTCTAGGCCATCCTCTCAACTTACCAAAACCCTTCATTTCATCACTCTTAAAATCAATGCTTCAAGATCAATAAAGGGTGAAGTGAATGAGGGTGGAAGAGAGCTGGGCTTTGAGAGTCAAAAATGAAATGAGGTTCTGTTTCAGTCCCATAACGAAAATAAAAATTGATGGATAAAATCGCCACCAAAAGGCAGACGTTCCAACCAAATTCATTACAGTCTAATCACCAGCTGCCATTTGCTGATTATGATTATGAATGAAGGCTCTCCAGATGGAAAAAAAGGAGAAAAGAATAGTTAACAGCTCCATATTTATACACATTTCTACACCCCCATGCTAAAACCAACTTTCTTCTCAAGACAGCATTGATTTACTTTGCAAGTCATGAAGAGAGTAAAGTTGTTCAAGCTGTTCAACCAAATATTAGCATAGTTAAGACATTTTATCTAAGTCACAATGAAGGTATGTCTGTGAAGGTTCTCAGTCACAATCAGTCAAAGTTTCGGGTGTAAATCAGACCTCAGTAAATCACATGATAAAGTGGGGCTAGGTTTCACAATGGGTTCACCCGAAACCTTGGGTGATTGTGGCCCACACCCGTTTTCATACCTTGGCTCGTGTGATTAGGTAGAGGATCAATAGGGGGTCCATAACCCTTTTGGGGACACTCCCGTAGGGCTTAAAATCTGTGACTCTCCACCAGTTGCTCTTAGAACTGAAGAAGCTTCTCGGATGAGAGGTAAAACGTCTTCAAGAAAACTTAAAGAAGTCCAGACACTTTTCTTTCCAAGCTCCTTAGCCCACACTGAAGGTAGTTTGATCGTTGGGGGCAGACACTTTTGTCAGCTTCATCAAAAATCAGCCAGAGTCTGGGGGCTCTCTTCAACACCTGACTGAATGTATGCCCCGGAGAATTGAGAAGGTTGTAAAACCATAAATGGGCTCTTCCGTGTGACAAATTTCCTGGGCCTATACAGTAGCTTCTGAAAGCTCTTAGATACAGTGATGAGAAACTACGAGAACAGTCATTGAGAGGACCATGTACTACTTACAGGGTGAAGGAAGACGGTATTCAGAGGTTAGATTTACAATTAACGCTTCTGTGCACTGTGGAATTTTTAGATGTTGAGCTGTATGTAAATGTTCCCATGAGTAACATACTGTTTTACCAAATATGAAATGACTCTCCGATGTCCACTGGATACATTGTGAAACCGTGTAGCAAACAGGCAGGTATAAAGGTCAATGATCTTGCCCTCTGTATAGAGTTAGGGCAACACGTTCTCACTCCCAAAGGGTAACATACTACGCTATGTGACAAATCGTCGGTATATTACGCTTTCCGCCACCCAACACGGCTCTATGTTACGCCTTCGGAAACAGGAGGAAAATGAGAACCGTTTGGACTGAATCTACACATGTATGTTTATTTTACTTTCTCAACATAAATCGCTTTGGAAAACACTATCTAACACGATTAAGGTTGTGGTTAAGGTTAGGGATAACGTTATGGTCAGGGTTAGGATTCCATCCACAAACCAGTGCGTATCATAGGGACGCAGAAGTTTACCTTTTGCGTTCCCATGGGAAGCCTCGGGACGTGACAAATTGTCGGTATGTTACGCGTCGGTTAGGGATACCAAGAAGGCAGAGAGGATTTGAACCCTCAGGAAGGAGGTATTCTTTGGCGTGTTGTAGAACAAATTGATTTAAATTCTCATGCGTCCCTGCCACTACTACCTTTTTGAATTCTATTCTGTGTTCTTTGGTCTACGTGTTTTGTGGGTTATCTTGCTGCGGGCTGCAAGCAAACTGCCCCCTCGGGAATAATATCTCGATCTTGAGCGCCATTAGATTTCTTTTTCACTTTTTGTGCTAATAACAACTTTTAAATGATTCAGAGTTGCACAGTTCTGCTCATAATATATTGGGGTTTTTTTGTTGCCTCAGATCAAATTCAAGTGGGAAGTCTTTGTCTTGCCAGGTAGCTAAGTACACAATTCTCAGAATGGCTTTAACTAAAATTTAAATGTATCTCTGCCAGTTTTAATCTCTAAGATTGCTGCAGTTTTTATGAAATATTCCCCCAATTGTGCCATATCCTGTGAAGCATTCCTTGGCTCTTTCTTACAAAGTCAAGTAAATTGGTACTGTGACAGTAGTCACAGAACACTGTCTCCTCTTCCCATATAATTAGTTTGAAAGCACAGTCCTTTCCTGGTAGTTTCCTGGGAAATTATGCTAAAATTAGAGGACAGATCAAATCAAACACACAAGTGAGCCAAATGTATAACCATAGATTTTATTTTGACTGCGAAACAACTTTCCTCTGCAAAAACAAAACTCAAAACCAGGATTATAGTGGAGACCCAATTAAATGTACCGTTTCAGTTTCTTTCTTAAATGAAGTACTGTTATCTATCACAATGTTTGAAATCAAAGAATGAAAGAAAGGGTGAAAGTTTGAAGAAAAAAGAACAAATGAATCAAACTTTGGTTATTTCCAGGAGGGGTTCTCCTATTTCTCCTATATGCTACAGCGCTGTGTTCTGTTCGCTTGAAAAGAAAACAGCTTTTGTAGTCACTGAACCACACTCCACCTCATAAATGAACAGGACGAGTAAAATAGAGGCACATTTGTAAAGATTCTTGAGTCATTGTGCTTTATTAGTTCTAAGTTAGAAAAGGCAAGGAAATGTGTAAAATTGAGACCTGACTCCAAGATGAATAGAGCCCATTGAAATCTTGGCTGAGGTTGGAGTTTCTCAAGTACATCTCTTGCCTTATAAATAAAGCAAGTAAAATTTCTCATCATCCCAAGACTACACGTTTTCCTGTGACATTTCTCTGGCTGAAACTAAATATCCTTCTGTTTGTCTTTTTTGTTGTTTGTCAGACAATGAATTCACATAAAGTCTGAATTCAAATAAGGAGCCACTTCTGTTTTTTAATGTCACAGTTATAGCATTTTCTTGCCTTCATATACACCTAGCTGCTGAGTTCTGTTTAATTCTACTGTGCATCATTTTAAAGCAAATTGCCATGATAACAAAAGTAATAGATTACTGCAGAAAGTCTAGTGAGCTTAATTTAAAGACCATATTAGTTGTAAATAGCTTGCACACTGCAAAATCCCTAAAAATATATATATATAAAAAAACAGCAAATCATATCTAATGTTATGTTGGTAGAGTGCATGGTAGTAAATACAGTTTAATTAGTCATTATTAGCCGTGATATCCTAATGTGTTAATTACATAAACTCTGTTTAAATGTTTAAACTATAAAGTTTTTTCATGGTCGTTGTAAGGATGTGAAACATGCAAAGCAGCGGGATTGCCTCTAAGCGAAATGCAGCCATCATAAATGCACTTGTGCTTTCCCTGCTGTGACAAGCAGGATACAAAATTAACACCCACCATGCACTAAATGATTTTCCATTTAGCGCCTAAATCTCAGAAAACCATCTGAGAGTTACCTGATTTACCAGAATAGCACTTCAATAAAAGCCTATGCTGACTGTCTGCACTGTAATCATTAACCGTTATGTATTTCAGTCTGTGTCGGTCCTCCATTGTTTGTGATAGAGCATAGCACAAATACACACATACACATCAAATCCTTTATATTAAATAATATTCAATTCTGGGCCTTAAGTTGTTTTTTTTCCGTAATAAAACTTTAAAACATTAATAATAATAATTAAAAAAACTTATGTCACACAAGGATGTAATTATTTTTTGTGTCTGGAATGAAAAACAACCAAACAGACGATTCATCTAACAAAGACGTGTGTCATCCACTATTACTTTAGGGTCTTGAGTCAAAAATGTAATTTCAGACAATGGTGGCAAGTCAAGGTGTCAGCTGTCAAAAGTGTCTTATGGCTGTTTCTGATGATAAATTATGAGGCTAATGCAGCGATGCATTTTCAAACTCCATAAAGAAGGAGACAGAAAGCTAGAAAACTCAGACTGAAGTATTTGCTGTCAGAGGTGCATTTTTTCTTCTTCTTCAAAAAGACCCTGGAAATGTTTTGGGAGATGAAAATGCATTCAACATATGTGAGTTGCAGGTGTCCCTGATGTGGGATCCAGGGACATGTCTGAATACCACGTCAAGAACATGCGCTTATAATGCTAGAAGCAAACGTGTTTTAATTCAAGGACAACATCGCATGGCAAAAACGAAAATACAGTATAAAATCTCGGCAATCAGGAAACGACAAAACACGACGAAGTCGATGGTGATTTTGTTTGTCAAAAAACGGAAGAATTTTTTTTGTTCGTCCTTTCTAAATAAAGCCTCTCAGTCTTCTACCATGTTCGCACCTCCATGCTACAATGTGCATGAATTTGAGAAATATTTTCATCTTCTTTTTTCTTTCTTTCTTCCTTTCTTTCTTCTTTAAACCAAACCCCACACAAGTTAAGAGAAGAGCAGACAATATGATTCATAAAGGGGAATGACTCATCTCCCAAGTGTGTTCGCTTGTTGTGAGATGTTGGTGCGTTTGAAGCACACAGAAAAACGTCTTTATATTAGAGTGAAACCCTAATCGTGTTTCCACATTTTGAAGACATGAAGGGAGCAGCCATGCCTGCCTCTTTGCTTCTCACTACAACTAACCTGAGCCTCGGTTAGTGAGGGACCCTAAACCAGGCAAAATGCACTGTAGCCTCATTATGTCACTTCTCGTCTCAGTATAATGTATTCATGCTACACAGTGTTTTCTCTTTCCGAGCGCCTATCTGATGTTCCGCGCAACACCTACAGTACTCGTCTTTCTCATCGCTTCCTCGAGATGCTGCGTAAATAAAAGCATGTGTTAAACAGGGACGTGTCTGAATCACATGTCCAGTTAATGCTTGTTAATGTCACAGATGTGATTGTGCTGTCACTTTTAGTTGTTGTGTCTCTTTGTATTTTTCCGTGGCGGAACAGTGTGGCTCCGTCATGTCACTTTATGCAAAGTGACATCAGAAATAAAAAAAAAAAAAACTACCAGCAGGAGCAGGAGGAATAGTGGTATTGTCAACATGGTCTTAATCTCTTTCTATTGCTTAGTTCAAACCAACAACAGTTTACTCTGTATTGGGTTTGCGAGAGACTCGAGTCTGCATTTTCATCTTTTGTGCACAGCTTTATTTGTGTTGCATGTAATTCAAAATGCTGACTCCATATGTGCTTTTCCCTTGTGCGATTCTCACTGTGAAACTGTTTT
This sequence comes from Benitochromis conjunctus, assembly GCA_015052645.1. Taxonomy (NCBI): domain Eukaryota; kingdom Metazoa; phylum Chordata; class Actinopteri; order Cichliformes; family Cichlidae; genus Benitochromis; species Benitochromis conjunctus. The sequence continues at coordinate 14,653 of VOQK01014528.1, forward strand.
GATTTTGTTTGGCTTTGATGTTCTTAATACTAACATTTCATGTTTTTGGCATTGCTCTTTAAAACTGAACACTTTTATTCCTGTCTGCCAGCTATTGTGCCTTTGCCTATGCTCATGTGGATTTATGTTGATCACCACTGTGGGGATCGCTGATAAGTGTCCGTTGGACGGGGATAAACAGGATTTTTATTTGAAAATGCTGAATTAAAATGATACTTGAAAACCGCTAAAATATCAGTTCGGTGCAGGACAGCACCTTGTTGCAAAAACTCGTTATCGTTTCATCTCATTCACAAATCCAGCCAGAGGAATCCAATAAGCGTTTTTGAAAGACTACAATTCAGCTTTGTGAATAAATTGGCTGACTCTACTGAAAGTACTGTATGGAGAGAAATAAAGCGAGCATGAGCACAGGCACTGAAGTACACTCCCACCATCATCATTGTATTGAATGCTGTGGATACTGTAAGTACTTGCAAGCATTACTAACTAAGTCAAAATTAAAATTTTAAAATCACAGCTCAAAACTGAAACTGTCAGGATCACTTTAGTTGAGATAGGATCCCAATTCCAGTTTGCCCCCCAAATTTTATGGTCCATAGTTTGAACATATATATAATGATTACTGTGATTACTGTTCGATTCGTTCAAGATATATTTTCTGAAACATGCTCTGTCGACCCACTTTGTCTATTTTTTCACACACTGAAATCTGAACATGAATAAAAAGAGAGCCTGAAATTTTCCTTTCTTTCTTTGTTTTAAATATACTTTAAGAAGATTGTAGTGCAGCAGAAATCCGACATGGGTACCATGACAGATGCTTACTTTGACTACACAAGCATTATGTATAAGTAGGTAATGAATCAACTGCAGCTGGCTGTCCCATAGGAGCCTAACATTAACACCACTGCGGATTTAATTGCATCTTTATGGACATTTGTAAAATAACTCCCAAGATACATAACTGTACATAATTATTATTTTTTGAAACCATCTCAGTATCAAATCATTTTACAGTGGAGCATACAGTTTTTGGGTTTTTATTCTAACTTTGTGCAGTTTCTTGTCGAGCACTTTTCAGCTCCATATCTGCATAAACGGCGCAACGCAAAACACGAAGTGAGGTGTGCACGTAGTGGGCGTGTGCGCTCACACAGCATGCCCGTCTGTGCAGGGCGGTGTGCTTGTCGTTGCTGCACATAGAGAGTGTAATCCATGGATTGGCACTCTGTGTGAAACAAGAATCAAATTAATATGTAACAACATCACCTAATTGTATGTTTGAAACTCTCTTTGGTTAATAACAACTTTAAATCTAAAATGACAAAAATGTTTGACTGGAAAATTACTTTGGACTTCATGCTGGATATTAGAGGCATGCTCAAACTTTGTGCAAGACGTTTACATTCAATATTAATGTACTTTATTTTAAGTGTTTAGCTGAAATCATATTTTTTTAAAATAAATTATTAATATTCAGAAATGCAAAAGAATGCAAATGTGCAATTGTTGAATACATTTAGTGCAGTTTCCTTGTTGTTGGTATGTCTAGAGCATAACTTTTAAGGCTAAAAACATATTGAGAATGCTCATAATGTATGCTAATAGATAAATAGAGCATAAATAAAGTAAAATAAATCTATGTACATCATGTAGATTGTAGGAATCCTAGTAAAGTTGGCCCTCTTGCTCTCTCTCTATATAAAAAGTAATATGGCTAGAAATATGGTCTTAACAGGACGTCGATCAGAAAATTGCGCACCTATATATTTGTGACCACCTCACTGTTATTTTCAAAGTAATACTGCATTATTACCACATTGATTTCTGAAGAAAAGCTTGGGGCCTGACAGCAACCTGCCTGTCACTGAGTGTGGCCCATTTTCAGTCTTGATTGACGAGTCTATTGACAAGGTAGATGACACGCAGCTTGGTGCTCTTATTCAAGGTTTTAAGGAGCAGAGAGCAGCGAGTTGTTTATACTGATCTGTTACACGGTGACAAGTGGGGGCATCTTTGTAACAGGCAATGTTTCACTGCAGTAAACTGACTACTCGTGAGTGGCATTCAAATTAGACTGAGGGTTCCGTGGTGGTGATCGAGGTGGTGATGGTGGGGGGGGTATGATGGATGTATCACTATGGATGTATGTTGTTGTGGCAAAGCAGCTAGAGCTGTTTTGATTTGCATTAAGTAAAGTGAGAGTGGAACTCTCACTGGCCAGGAAAATACACAGCGATCAGAGCGAAAGCATGCGGACTGACACTCTCACTGCACTGCTGAAATGTAAATTGAATACTGACAGCTACTGCTACCATTTAATGGTTGCTTCAGAAATGCTGTAGAGTGGAAAGCAGGCTGCGTGCTCCTGCAGCACAGCGCTGAGGGTTAATTGAGCCCAAAATACATAGCGCGCACACACTGAGAATTTTTAAATATGAAACACCAAATTTAAAACATTTAGATGCAAAAAAATTGCATCAGATTTGCATCATGCAAAGTATTTTTAACATTCAAACCGCTGGTATGAATTTCGAAATCAGCCAGAGCTATTAACAGCAGTCTTCCATAACTAAACCGTGTATTCAGCAAAAAAGCATGATGTCACAACCCCCTTTGGTGCTATTAGTTCATCTGCCATTAGCTGGCAGTTACAGAAAAACAAGCAAATAATGACAGATGTGTAATATTTCACCTAAAACATGATCTAAAAGGAAGATGACGTCAATATCAGCGGTGATGTTTTTGTGTAACCTGCACCGTCAGTACATCTCTGCTATGAAACTTAACCATGAGGAGAGCTGAAGTAGTCATCTTACTCAACTTTCATAGCATAACCTTTTATACTGGCATCTTTTCCCCCCTTACACTGCAGCACTTTGTGTATTGCAATAGTTTGCATTGTGGTACTTCTTTTAGATACTGGTGTGATACTCACTCAAAGATGGATGGGTCTGATATCTGAGACATCTGGCTGTTTTATGGGAGTGATCTATTTAAATCAAATTCTGTGTTTAGTATGTCGCCTGTCAGCGTCATTCATAAGTAGAACAGTACGTTTTGGTAGAAAAGCTAACAAAGCATGAAGGGAGCTAATGACAAAAGATCACCAATTTGGAAGAATTTCAGTTCCATTTCTTCCCCTGTGTGTACGCGTCTCTCTATAACACATACAGTTATGTGAGTGTACAAATATATATGGACCTAAGTTTTGGTTTTTCACCTGTTTACAGAAACATATTCCACAAGGGACCAAAAGTGATTGGACACACTCACTCAAAGGCTATTTTATGGGTGGGCAGTTCCTTCGTTATGTCATAATTAATTAAGCAGATAAAAGGCCTAGAGTTGATTTGAGGTGTGGTGCTTGCATTTGGAAGATTTTGCTGTAAACAGACAACATGTGGTCAAAGGAGCTCTCATTCCAGGTGAAACAAGCCATCCTTAAGCTGAGAAAACAGTAAAAACACAAAAAGCCATCACCAGGTTGTCTGTCTGTATCTGGAAGTCCGACAGCATCTTAGCCCAGTCATTCTCAACCACCCCAGGGGCTGTATCCCATTTTGACTTAGCCACTCGGCCACTTCATTTATCTATTATTCTAATGTATATGTTTACAAATACACATTTTTGTCTCTCCTCATTTGTATAATTAAAAACCTAAACGTTAAAAAACCAAAAGAAAACCAAACTGTGCTGACTTTAATGGCATTTGTGAACTGAAATTTGTTGCCTGTAACACGAAGAGCCGTTTTGCGTTTTTTCTCTGTTTTTTGTGGTTCCTTCTTTAATGTTTTTTTTCTTCTTCTCTGTGATTCACTTTTTGTTCCCTCTGCAGACTACTTTGCTGATTGACATTGACTTCACTTGCCCTTAATTTGCTTTGATAGCCGGGCTAAGCTGCAGCCCTGGACATGCACGAGGATCAATGTCAGCCATAACTTTGTAGGCCTGGGACAACAGGACAAATGACCTATCCATCTTATCAACACTTTAAGCTAAACTTGCTCTCAGCATTTTTTTTCTCCATTCAGGATTCATAGCAGATATTTTGAAGCCGTACTCCTGTGAGTGAACAGACTGGAGTAATTAAGAGTGGTTGCTCTGTCTAGCCAAAATTGACCGATGCCTTATCTAACCAGCACTAAGAGGGTCACCACTCTGGTGGGTGATATAACAATTTCAGCTTGAGGCATGTGTGCATTTTAACACAGCACACAGCAGTGCAGCACATATGAAATCTACTTTGTATTCCAGTCAAATCATGTTTTTTTTTTTTTTGTGTTAATGTACTAGATGCTTTAAATTAGACAGAGCCAGATACAAACAGTTTCTTATCCAATTTATCATGGTTTCATGGTAATGTTGTTTCCCAATTTGCACCTATTTTCGTAGAAGTCACTCATAATCAAGTCAAAGCCAAGGGCATAAATAATTTGTTAATATGCAGTGCCAAAATCATTTTAAAGGCAATATTTTTCTCCCCAGTAGGCAAAGAAAAAACAACAACACTTTTTTTTTTCTAAATGATTACAACCTTTTTTTAGTATGCAAAGCAAACACTGAATCTAAAAAACGGTGAGTCACTGCTCAACTTGCTACATGGAAGAAAAAAACAAACAAACAACCGAGCTGTGATGATGATTGTGATAGCGTCACAAGGCGAGCAATGTCAACTGATGTGGCTTTGATTGTGAATGGACTGAGGACGGCATGTGAGCGTGTATGGATCACATTCAAGGTCATATTGATTAGGAAATGAAACCACAAAGCACCCTCGATAGCCACTACAGGGAAATAATAGACAATATATTAGACGTCTCCTGTTCTGGTTTGTAAAATGTCAAAAATAAGAGAGTTTCTTAGATCTAGTGCGATTTAATGCTACATTATTTCTCACATTTGGCCTGCTGTACTCAGTGTGTCACTATCAACTGTTAGTGAATCATCTGCATTTGGCTTTGCAGAACCTGACATGCCTTCTCAAGAGTTTACTCTTGGCCCAAATCAGGGCGTGACATTTAAAGCAGGGCATCCACTTACAGATTGGATATGTCTACTGCTCTTGGCTGTGGCTTTCTTTGGCCTTGTTGCCAGGATCCTCTTTTCGTGATGCCATTGGAATTCATGCTAACAGCGTATGGAATCTAATCTTGCCATTTTGTCTTAAACGATTAAAGAATTAGCCCTGCTGCCGTCGAGAACGCCGTTAGATTGAAGGCAGTTGTAATGGTCTCAACAGCAAGAGGGCATGGGGCAGACTGCACACACTGGCCTTTTCATTTATGGTAGCAGCGCTGACTTGTTCTTGCACTGTCAGTGCAGATAACTTCATTGTCATTGTCATGCAAAACCGCTCATCTGTGTTGGCTTCCTATTTAGTCTGACACTGGTGACAGGGAGAGGTTTCGTTTTTCTTGGTCTTGTAAGGTCAAACTAAAATGCTGACTTTTTGCTTGTTTTGCAGTCTCTGCTATGAAAGAAAAATAAAAAAAAAAAGACTGTGTTTCCTTATAATATAACTTATAACTGAATACAGACTAATCTCAGGCCTTCAGGGCAGGAGGAGAAGAAGCCCCCTTCAAGGAAATTTGCTGAAATACAGCAGCACAACAGGAACTTCCGCCGTTTCCGCAGGTGCCATTTGGCTCTCTGGCCAAGCTTAATCTGATTTAGCTCTGCCTGCTCCTTACATTCTGTGTGTCTGCCACCGGTGCCTGTCGAGAACATGTATCACACTGTGCAAGAAACAAGTTGAACCAGTGACACGACACCATCTGCACATGCAGGTAGCAATCTGTGCTTTCCCTTTCCTGTCCTGGCCTGCAATCAGTGTCTCCGGCACACTTCTTATTGATTCAAATGTCCTGCGATTTCTTAAGATGGCCACTCGCAGTTGAATGGCAGGATCTTGTTCCGTCTTTTAATAAATTGCCGAGCAGTACCAGGAAAAAGAAGACGGCAAGAAGTTAAGCTTGACATAGATTTTGCTGTTGATGTACAAATGTCTACTAGAAAAAGATATTGAAAATCACATAAACTATAGAGGTGATGTGTCTTTATTGTAGCGTCCACAAAGCCATATTTGGTGATGTATTGTTTTCAAGAAAAGGAAAAATAAAGAGCGCACGGCACCAAATGCAAAACACACACGCACACTTTCTTTAATGCGGATAAAGCTCTTTGGCCCTTTTTGATGCGGGCATCAATTGATGTCAGTTGAGTGAAACAGCTTTTTCTTGCTGGTATCACACACAACACATGAAGCTTAAGAAGGAGACCATCTGAAAGGCGAGTGACTCGCATGCATTACACGGTCGCAGACACACTCCCAGGAGACAAGGTCCAAATGGCCTCACTGAGCAAGTTCTGCACGACTGCGCCGCACAGCACAGCCAGAGTGCATGAAAGTGGTGTGAGACACAGAACTTAATATCTTTCGCTCTGGCGAGCTGCTTTAATAGAAGCTGTCCATCCCGAACAGCATAGGAGACAGAAACTAACAAAACATTCGGTTTGCTCTAATTTGACCATTGTCACAGTGTTTTTATTTACACATTCATGTAAACAAAAGTGGGACTTGCATGGGGTTTCTTTGGAGGAGGGGCAAGCAAAGGTCAGCAAACCAAGTCATGCTATCACACAAGAGTAAATGAATCGAATGTTTCTTGAATCAAATTTCCACAACAGCAAGAATTGCCTTGGTAATGGATGGAGTTTTACTGTGCACAGTAACTGCGCATTTCCCTGTCAAACTTATTCATCTTATAGAAACACTGAGAAAAATCATTCTCTTCAGCTAACTCAGTTCTTTTGACCTTCATACCAATAAATTAAATACTGCGGTTGGGTGCGTGATAAACACTGACATCACAGCACATCATCCACCTTGGCTCTGTCACTCCATCCTTGGCTGATTTACTGCAGATCAAAGGCATGGCATGCATTCAGTGTTTGTCTTGGCAACGGCAAGTGTGTGGCAAAGACAGGATAGTCTCTCAGTTTTGTACTGTGTTTTATATTATACAGCACATACTTTGCAAGTCATATGCAACACTTACAGACATTAAGTAATAATTGCAGAGAAAAGTAAAAGAGTGTTCAGTGACAGGTCATTAAAGATTACTGAAGTCCCAAAACACAGATGGTGTACATTTGGCTGAGCTGTCACATTTCAGCCCTGTCTCCATGATCCATATACCAATGCTTGTAGCTTTAACAGCAGACTCACGGTTGGGACATTCAGGTGCTATAGACGCATAATTATAGCTTGTAAGCGGCACATTTAAATAAGTCTTCAACATGCATGCTAGCATAATTTTACCTGAAATAAGCTATTGGAAAGTTTTGACAGGGATCAGAAAAGTCTTTCATGATGTAAAGTCTTTGCAATTTCTAGTTTTGTAAGCATCCACATATCCATATTGATATGTCTATGGTAGGGTATTAGGGTCTTTAACTTACAATATAAAGCACTTTGAGGAAACTGTTCTTGTGATGTGGCGCTATATTAATAAAGCTGAATTGAACTGTCATATTTGTGTTTTTTTTCATCTTTTTTTGTAGTTTT
>VOQK01014556.1:18046-34759 GCA_015052645.1 Benitochromis conjunctus
CAAAAAAAGAGGGGGGGGGGGCGGGGGGGGGGGGGAGGGGGGGGGGGGGGGGGAGGGAGGGGGGGGGGGGGGGGAAGGAAGGGGGGGGGGGGGGGGGGGGGGGGGGGGGGGGGGGGGGGGGGGGCAGCAAAAGCTTGATGAGGAACACACAGGTACAAACGAACACGCTGGGGGAGCTGACAGCACTGTAAGCTGTTGACCTTCAGGATATCAGCATATGTCAGAAAGAAAGCACAGACAGCAGGAGAGAGAAAACGAGGGAGGAGGCGTAGAGACAGTATGGACGACAACCGTGCTTACACTGCATTTCTCCCTCATCCATCACCTTAAACAGAAAGGTCATTGATTATGAGAAGAGAGCTGAGCAGGGCTGAGCAAGGAGCGGTGACTCCTGCTTGCATGCAGATAACCTCTGACATGCTAATACTGCAGTGATACACAGCAACAACTCAGACAGCCAAGAAAGCAGGACTTACAAGTGCAACTGCTAAGCACTAAACAAAAATAGGGCCTGGCGGAAACTCCGACGTGGTTTTCAGTATAAACACTGCTCAAAAAACTTAAAGGAACACTTTGACGACACATCAGATTGGGGGGAAAAATCAGGCTGGGTGTCTAGACTGATATGGACTCAGTAATGTGTTAGAAATGAAAGGATGCCACATCGTTTGATGGGAATGAAAATTATCAACCTACAGAGGGCTGAATTTAAAGACACCTTGAAAATCAAAGTTAAAAAATGATGCAGCAGGCTAGTCCATTTTGATTAAAATGGTACTCTGTAGTTTGTATGGCCCCCACATCCAAATCCATGTCTGATAATGTTGGGGCATGCTGCTAACAGATGGTGCCTGCAGGATCTCCTCGCAGATCTGGACCAGGGCATCACTGAGCTCCTGGACAGTCTGAAGTGCAGCCTTGTGGCATCGGCTGGACCGAAACATAACATCCCAGGTGTTCTTAAGATTAGCATAATGTTCTCCACAACTTCTCCAGACACTTTCATGTCTGTCACATGTCCTCACAGTGAACCTGCTTTCATCTGCGAAAAGCAAAGGGCACCAATGATGAACCTGCCAATTCTGGTAGTCTATGGGAAATGCCAATCAGGCTCCACAGCTCTGAGTACAGAGCCCACTAGAAGATGTCGGTTCCTTAGTCTACCCTCATTAAGTCTATTTCTGATTGTTTTAATCAGACATTCACAGCAGCGCGCTGCTGGTCATTTTGTAGCTTTGAAAGTCTTCATCTTGTTCCTCCCTCCACAAACCAGCAGATACTGGTCCTTCTAATTGGTTAAGGACCTTCTAAGAACCTGTCCAGCTTTCCTGCAGTAACTGCCTGTGTGTCGTGGAATCTCAGTCATGCTCCTCCATTGAGACTGTGCTGGGAGACACAGCAAACCTTCTGATAATGGCACATATTGATGTGCCTGGACTACCTGTGCAACCACTGTGGGGTCCAGGTATCGCCTCATGCTACCAGTAGTGGCACTGACCCTAACCAAATGCGAAACTAGTGAAAAAACAGTGAGGATGCTGATGACAGATGACATGATCAGTGTTCTCCACCTGTAAAACCATTCCTGTTCTGAGGGTTGCCGCTCTCGTGCACATGTTGTTAATTTTATTGACACCAAAGCAGCTAAAACTGATTACCAACCCCCTCTGATACTTAACTGACCAGATCAATATCCCAGAAGTTTAACTGACTTGATGCTACACTCGGATTAACAAGTGTTCCTTTAATGTTTTTACTTAGTGTACTATGAGTAGAGTCCTTTTTGGTCACTGAATATTGAAAATGAGCATGAAATATCCAGTCAGGTTGAAGACAGTGACACATTGTATCCACAGTTTTGCCATTTGATTTGAAATAAAACTGAAGACAGATTCAGTAAAGGACTGACAAAGCTTTGCAAAAGTAGCAATTCAAGAGTTTGTAAGTTCCAGACTTCCAGCGGTCGTTGCAGCCGAAACAGTTTTTATTATTAAAACATTCAAAAAACTCAGTTTATAAAATGCTTATGTGAATTGAAACTTTTGAACAGCCCCCTGAAAACATGGGAATGTGTACAACAATAAATGAAGCAATGCAGTTCAACCCCTTGAGACTAAAAGATAAACTTTTGGAGTTCAAACGCATCACAGTTGTTTTATTTCAAATCTAATGGGATGTCTGGCACATCAGCAGTGACAACAGAGGTTAAGGACACAGACAAAGTGAACAGGCCAAGGGAGCGAGCAGGGTCTCTTATTTTGTGCTTGACCGTTCAAGCCTAAGCATAGTGCTCGCGATTCTAGTGTAGCAAAGGTGCTTCAAGGGTAGGCTCGGTGGCAGTGTGGCAGCCAAAAGTGACTAAAGGCTGCAGAGGCACAGGTTACTTACACATATAACTCTACTGGGAGAGCCTATTGAGGAGCCCGGTGGAGAGATGGAGGCCTCAGACAGGCGTCTGTGCTGTGGGTTACAATCAGACAAAGAGGGAGATAATTTACTTAGTGAGGAAGTTTCGCTCTATATCTGTGGGCTTCTCTCTATACCGCTGTCAAATGCTCTTAGGACTGTTTTAAACTAGCGCTCCATAAACACACAAAGACTGAACTGAAACTCCAGCTCACCCTGAGTCTCCTCTCTGCTCTCGCCGCTTGCTTGCATAACGGGTGCCACACCTCGCATCCTGAGGAGCAAGAGAAAGAGGGCAGTCACACAGTTGCTGGGTGTTCCCCGTATGCCGTGCATTTTCTAAAAGTGGTGAGCACAATCTCAAACATGTATATGTGTGAATACTGGACCTGTCAGGTACATTTCTTCGCCCTCTTTGAACATCATGTTGCAGCGGGCGCACCGAGCGCAGGTTGGATGGTAGTGTTTCCCTCCTGCCTGTGTGATGAGGAGAGGACGTGGCTGAACGTAAATCATCACCACAAGGATTTTCACAGATTGAGGGCTAATTTAAAAATCACACCCTGCCTGGTAGAGCAGGTCACTGCCTCCATATGTTTTCTATATGCTTTATTGGGCCACCAGTAGCCTCAGAAAGTATTAAGACACCAGTGGATTGCCTGAAGCTGTTTCATTAGCATGCTAGAAACCACCCATTCTCTCCCTATGCCATAATTAGAGCAAAGATCCCCGTAGGTCAGTCACATGAGGAAGTGTGTGTATGCATGTGTGTGCAATACAGAATCATGTAAGCGAAGGACATGCGAGTGTGAAATATGCCCTTGAACATGCAGGGTACCTCGAGGGGACAAATGCAAACACACGGTGCAGCTGAAATGGACACAAAGGTGATCGCGCTCCTGATGTTTCTCACATGCAGCCCTGCGGGCCTGATGGCCGACGCGTGGCCTCATCCCTTCACCTCTGCCTTCCCTAAACCCACCATTCGAGAATTTCTATTTATAGAGGCACTGCAGACGTGGAGACCTGAACTGTGTCAGCTGAACACCCCTGGCATGGAAGTTTAAGCGGGTGTGTTTGTGTGCACGGTGAGGTACTTTATATCATTTCAAGCTGCACCGAATCTTCCTGGTCTTCATAAATCGCACGTTTTTACTGGATTTCCAGGAAATCGGTTGCACCTGATGATCGAGCCTCCTCCAAGAACTGCCACTGTACAGCAAGGCGCACAGCTGTTTCCGAGATGCATCTTAACCGCACTCCCTGTCTTCTCAGGTTACTAAGAAAGGGGGAGGATGCAGCACTTCTGTCTGTTTTCCAAGCAGTGGAGCGTTTACCATCGGTGGCCAAACGGTATCAGTTAAACAAATGCCGTTACCATCTCAAATGAGGAACCACTCCGGTGGCATTAACAGGCGGCTAAATTTATTGCCGAACTGAGACATTAAGTGAAACGTAAGAAAGACGGTTTTATGATCCTCTTCCCTCCACTTTCCCTCTTTATGTCTCTCCTCCTCCATCTTCTCTGTAACTACTCATTAAACTAACAACCTTTGGCTGTGTTAAGTTAAACGGAAGCGCTGCGCCGTGGGGGGAAAAAAAGCCTAATTATCAACACAGATGCAGAGACATTAATCCGAGTGTTTGACGTCGGACAGCATAAATTAAAACAACACTTCTAAACAGACGTCTGTGCGGCTTATCGATATCTGTCAATGTGCCAATTATCGGCTCCTAAGTTTGTCTTATCCTTAATGAGGTGCATTTTGTAAGTGTAGGGATAAAAACTCCTGGATGAGACTTCCCGTGAATCAGTCTAGATGCACGCTGCATCCTAAAGAAGTGCATCATTATGTGATCAAATAGTGACAGAAGACTGAATGCAAGCGAGCGCAGATACACATGTTCAGAGAACAAACGACACAGATGCAGTGGGAAAAGAAAGTGAGAGAGAGACTTGCAGCATGAAGGCTGACATGTCCCCATGTCTATAAATAGCCTAGAGAGGCTGACAGTCAGGAACAAAGCACTTTACACCAGCTATTCTGACAGGCGAAGGAGCAGAGGGACAACAAGACCCTGTATGTGCATGTGTGTGCTTGTGTGTGCCTCTGACAAAGTTTTACTACATCTGCTCCCTTTCCTCAGGTCCCCTCAGACACAAGACGCCCACCAGAGACTCTTCCAAAACATTTAATTAGCATCTGCACTTTATCACTTTCATTATTTCCAGCCCCGCTCTCCTCATTACTCTCCCTTCACTTCTTTCTTAAGCCCAACTCCTAACTCTTTGCATAGATCCTTTGCTGCTGACTCCTTCTGCAATCTCTTAAAAAACTGCTTCACTGTGTGCATTTTAAATCCCGCTTTCTGTGTCTCCCTCTGACATCACCCTTCAATTTTTAGCCTCTGATCTTTTTTTTTTTTAAACTCCCTTTTTGTCTCCGTTCCTCTCACAAAGTTGTGCCTTAGTCTAGCTTTTTTTTTACCTCCTCAGAGTGGAGGGCAGTTTGCATTCTCTTCAACCTCAAGTAGAAACAGTCGATCTGCTCGGATGTTCTGCCGTGCGCTCTCAACACGGTGCAGCTCAATTGGTTTCGGTTTAGTAAAGCTTCACAAAATGTTTTATCACCCCTTCAATCTTAAGTCGGTCACTCCCTGAAGCGCAGCGGGGCTTAAACTCCACAGAGGATGTGCGACGCAGCCGTTCAATTACGATAGCGCTGATTACGCTCCGCGGTTCACTCCAATTTGGATTTCTGTGCTGCTGCTGTGGTGGGATCATCTAATGTTGACATCTGGTTCCGTTCTCACCTCCAAAACCCTTCCACTGATGTATCTGCTGCAGGTCTCACATTTCACCCCATACTGGGCGTGGTAATCTGCCTCACAGTATGGCACTCCATCTCTGCAACATAGAACAAGACACTGCTAGTAGTGCGTCAAACGCACAATTTGCCTTGTGTTGGGAAACTGGAGATAAAGAAGGACAGAGCAGTTGTAGGGCATTTTGTTTTTCTCTGTTTTTCTTCCCTTTACACACTCACTTGCTGATGTACTCTCCAGTGAGGACCATGTTGCAGGTCCGACATCTGAAGCAGCTGACGTGCCACTGTTTGTCCAGCGCCAGGAGCGACTGACCCTGCTTGATCTCGGCTCCACATCCAGCGCAATCTGGAGAAAAAAAACAAACAAACAGGGAAAAGGAGGGAAAGAAAGAGGGGCACAGAGAGATAAGAAGTTGTTAAAATGTTGTGGAGCGGGGGAAATTGTAAGAGACCGAGAAAGGCAAAGTGAGCCCAAGGACTAAGCACTTTCTGAGCTACTAAGTGCAGTTTTCATCACTGCCACCAGCTTAAAAAAAACTGCTGTGCTTTTTACGCTCCCCTAAATGGTCGAGTGGATGTGGGAAAGTAACAAAAAGTGTCCGGGTTAAAAAAAGGAGGCAGGGAGGCAAAATTATTAAATTAAAAGTTTTTATTAAAATTTCTATCACTAGTTAAAACTAAGAGAGACGGGCAAGCCGCTATCACCTTTACAACAAAAAGCAGGAGTTCGTCACTAAACTGAAAAATAAATCAAAAAAGGGTAAGTCAGCAAAACACACACTCCTCTCCACAGAGCAGCTCACTAGCTGCACAACCAGCAAGGCTCTCTGGCACCAGAGTTCACCTTTCTCTGCCCTGAAGTACATTAGCTTAATTGCTGATTATACAAGCACAGAGCACATATATTGTTTTCCCCTCAGAAAGATGCTCCAGCAGGTGTTACTGACCAACAGGAGCGTCAGCGCTTAAAAAAGGGTCAGCCCTCCGTTTGTTTGTACTAGACGGACGCTTGGCTTTAGCTTAACCTTTTTGACCTGCTCTGTTGCACATGAGAGTAAGTCACTCTAGGGAGCACTCCAGTCTGCTTCGTCAGCCAAGACAAACTGTGTTTTGTAGTGAAAAACTGCAGTGTACAATGCGAGCTGGGTTTCTGGCGTCCAAATCAATCTTAAAAAGTGATTTAGCGGTGATTGTGCTGAGTGTAAAAGGGCTGGGACTTTAGTCCCAGACCGTTCTTCTACTGAGTCATTATACACTTCTAATTTTAGCCACTGGATGAAATAGGTATTAGAACATCTACAATTACATAGCAATGTTTCTTATTATAGCGCTTTTCTACTCTGAGCACTCAAAGTGCTTCACACAATTTGCCTCATTTACCCATTCACACCTACTCTCTGAGCTCAGTCCTTAAAATACATTGAGTTTGATTTTTTATATACATATACTTTGTTTTTTGGTGAACATGTGTTAATACACAGTTCTCAAAGTGTAGAAATTGCAACCAAAAAAACTTCTAAAAGAGTAACTGCTTATGACCCAAACATATAACCCCATCAATCATGTAAGGCGGTGTTTCTGTTATTGTGTGGGTAGGGTGAAGAGAAAATGAAAGGAGCAGGTGAGGGGGCTGATACGCAACAAAGGTGTCCAACAAAACTGGGAAAGTTGGATTTATGTCATACACACTAAGCTCTTATGCCACTGTAATATCTCCTATAAACATTATAATCTTAAATGAACAGAATTCGAATCCTTAAGAAGGCTCAGCACATGAAATTACAGCACTGTGCAAACGTCTCGAGTCACCCCTCATTTCTATATATTTTGCTTCCACTGGTGTATGCATGAGAATAATTTATAATTACTCAGCTCTGTTTTTTCCCCTATTTTTAAGAATTCTGCACACTAAGCATTTATTTGCCTTTTTAAATATCCTGATTGTTGTGCAAAATGAGGAAGTGCATGAGGTTTAGCGTGTGTGCCGTGTTCCGTCCGCACACGCTGCATCCTCATAAGACAGAGTGATGAACATGTACCTGGGGAGCTGTTTGAATTTTATTCTCCTGAATGGAGCAATCTGGGAAGGACTGTTGTTCACTGCCTATACGCCATCTGTTGTTACTGCACAGCCACTGAGCAGCAGACTGCTGTCTGTATGCTACGCTTAACAAATGATTCACTATCAGTCACTATCCCGCTGCTGTGTGATAGTAATTTGTCATTTTAAATAATGAGAAGGAGAAAAATAACTTTACTAATAATCCCTCTGGGAAATTCCTGCATAACAGTTGTGGAAAGATTTGCAGAAGGAGGAATTATGCATATCTGATTGAACTGAGGAAGGAAGAGCTCTCTGTGACCTTCGCTGAAGTATTCTGTCATTATTAGGACTTTTTCTGAGTGGGCTACTCTTGCCAGCAGGGCGACTGTGCAGACTGTGGGAGACTTCCAAGACAGAGAGGAGTTTAAACACTTCCTCCTCCCTGCTGTGGATCATCCAGCTCTGGTACCAGGAATAAACCAACCCTCTTAAAAAGTCTCCACTTGCCATCATTCATCCTTAGGTTTTATCATAGATTGTATAAAAGATGGATGCAGCTACTGTGACATCACCTGTTGGTTTCTAAAGTTCTTTTATGAAGCATCTAGATGAGCGTTAACACTATCTTGGTTTCAAAGAAACTGATGTGACAAGCAGGGGCGGGTCTAACTGCTTGCTCAGTGATCAATGATTTATGATTGACAAACCATTAGCCATTAGTGGTTTCCTACCAGATAATCCTAATTTTTAAAACACAATAAGACTGAGATTTACAAAATAGACCACATTTTTTATTCAATCTGATTCGAAATGAGTGACTGACTCAGCAAGAACTTGTTTACAAAGGTCTAGACAGACTTCAATAGGACTGGAAGTCTTTTTGTAGCTATAGCTATCACCACCTGGAAGATTAAAGCACTTTGACATTGACTTAATGAGTCTTCAAAACAGTCACAAACCCAACATCACTATGGCTAGATTCATTTTTTTATATGCAGTCAAAGATCCAGTAACACGTAGGGTAGCAGGCTCATGATTTATGTTATTAAACAACTATATGATATAAATGTGAGCATGCAGTGAACAACACCGCTATACCCTGTGTGTTTGAAATTGGCAGAAGTGGAGTATGTGTCTGTTTGTGTTGCATAATTCTCAGCTGGCAGATCAACGCGACAGGTCACTCCGCTGATTTGACACACACATGATTAGCTAAATGAGCAAAGTAGGCTTCATGGACATGTCGCATTAGCTTTAGCGCACCGTAGCGCCTGGTGGCCCTAAACAGAACGGACAGAGCGAGGTGGGCGCTGGACTTACGGCTGGGCCCGTGGATCTTGATCGGTTCATTTGACTTGACAAGTGTGTGGGAGCACTGCTGGCACACGCAGTCCTTTCCACTGAACGTCACCCTGTCTCCGATTGGAAAGGGTTTACTGAGGAGGCAAAAAAAAAGACAGACAAGAGAATTAGAAAGCGGAGCACAATGGGCGTTAAAATGCCTGCGGTAATTCTGTGTTTACACCCAAGTCTAGTGTATTCATTGAAATAACAAATAAGCGCTGCCAGGAACATGATTCGGTGACAGACAGGCCATAAACCCACTGACACAAGCTGAATGCGGTCCGACATCCTCTATGAAACTGAAAATACATTTGCAAACTGTTGTGATGACGGGTTAATAGGATGCTGATTGTTACAGGAGCACCTGGCTGCTCTGTGATTAAAGAGGCGATAATGCGACAGGCTTCTGAAAGGAAAACTGGCTCTCTCAGTGAGAATAAAAACTTATTAGTGGGACTTCGTGGAGCGCATACTAATTTTAATTGCCTATTGCTCTCTCAGTCTAGCCATCCAGCTTGCCCTCCCTACACAGCTGACGCTCCAGGTCACTGTTTTCAAGGCCTTAAAGAAAGAAAAAAAGAAATAAAGAAGAGCAAAAACAAGCGCCTGCTGACAGGCGGAGAATATGACAACCAGGCAACACCAGTGAAATCAAATTTGCCACATCACGATGCACTGTTTTGACTCGCTTTACTCTCCTTTCCAAGGAGACAGATTGATTTCCTTATGACCAGGGACGATATGAGAATGAATGGGGAGCTAAAAGGCTTAGAGAAGGCTGTGTAAAAGACATAGATGGCAGTAATCCTTTTACTCCCCCACCGAGCCCTGGAGCCGGAGCCAAGACCCAGAGGGAGGCTTGAGTCTCCAGTAGAGCTCCCAGTCAGCACACATGAGTGCAGCACATCCATGTAGTCACTTAAAGGTGCTCAGAGCACGTCTAGAGTCTTCTTTGTGTCTTTGCTAACAACGTATTCTAGACCTGCTCCTCTGTGCGTTTATTGTAGTCACAAAAGGGCACCATCCAAACATGAGAGCTGAACTGCAGACACACAAATTATGCAACAAAAGCTCTGGTAAACACAAGCTGCTGAAAAGTGATTTCACTAAGGCTTTATTTTGAATGTCACTCTTCGGCTGGTCCCGAGGTTAACCTCCTGTTTTAAAACTCAGACATGTGTCCATGTGAATATTCGTGTCCAGCTCCACGCACGACAGACTAAATCTCTTCTACATGTCTGAACATAGCAGTCACATTGTATAGTTCAGCAGAACGAAGCACCAGAAACGCTGCGATGGCGCAGAAAAGCATCTTAGTGCATTTCTGACCTTGTCTTTACCTGTGTGTTGCTCTCACTCCCTCAAGACTCACTTGCCTTGTCAGCCTTTTGCGGTGCCTTAAAAATTTACTCTGTTTACATATTTAATGCTTTCTTTTTCTCAACTGGCCAAAAAAGTAAAGCTATTTCTGGCTTCGGGGGTATGTCCTCTTGCTTTGATCACCACTGCTTTTAAAAAAAACGTTCACATGGAAAAGCGAAACTTGCATTCGGCCTCCATTAGAGCCGAGGCAGCGATGACAAAGAAGTCAAAGTGGAATGATGATGAGGACATAAAGGAAGAGAAGGCGATGTAGCTGATGATTAATGAGTGCGAAGATTATTATTTGTGAATAATGAGAATGACGAAGAGGAAGCAAGAGCAAAGGAGGTGCGTCCAGAAGGAAGACAGGAGTGAAAGATGAGGGGAAGAAAGGACGTACAAGATGGAACAGTCAGCAATGTGACAGGGGGCAGACGGAGCACGAAAGAAGAGATTCACCCTTTGGCTTCTTGCTGTCTCTTCTAGTTTACTCCACATACACTGACAACACATACACACACACATCCCTGTTCCTGCCAGCGCTGCTCCACTGCCTGTCTCTGTCCTGCTGGTATCATTTCAGTTTTTTGTTTTTTTTGGGGGGGAAGTTGCCCACAGCTGCTGGGTCTGAATGTGTGTTTATCAGGCAATGTCAAGCAGATACCCGACAACAATCTCTACTCTACTGGAAGACGATACTATAAGTAAGCTAAAAGGCTGCTCACTTATTCACAAGGAGGCGCCACAGCAGGTACCTCTGCATGTTTGATTTGTCAGATTCTCTACACCCCGATGCCCTTCCGGACGCAACCCCGCAAGGGATTTGTGTCTTCTCCCAGGATCAAAGCAGGGATCTTTCACTTGTTAGATGAATGTGTAAACCACTACAATATGGTTTACTCTGGATACTGTAAGTAAAGATCCTTTTAATGTCAACAACACATTACAAACAGTCAGCAAGCGAGGGCGTGCAAAGAGACAGGTTATCCCATATATACGGCATGCAGTGAAGCGAAAGCGAGGGACATGGTTAAATCAAATAAGGAAAAGAGCCAATATCGATGCTGAGATTTCATTCTGAAGGAGCTTAACATGAACACTGATGGAGTTCATAGGAGAGATGACCTACTTTTACAAAACCTAAAAGCACGATACACCAGGTCAGCTTTCCTATCTTTCCTGCGCCTGAGCTTTCCAATCATGCGTTTGCTGACATTCAGAAGATGAATCATGAGTTAATTATTAAATCCTCCATGAAAAAAAAGTCAGTCAATTAGCCAATTCTTGTTTTTAAAGATGCAACTTCTGCTGCGTCACTTCAGGTCTTGAGGCTGAAAATAGTGACTCATAGTCGAAAAGTAAAAAACAGTCATGCGTTTGTTATTCAGTGCCTCCACAATCTGTTTGCTATTTCCCGTCGCCTCTATCATGCTGTTCTCTAACAAATTACTAATGACATCTCACAGAATAGACTGAGAAAAGCACAGATACTCTAAGGAAGTCAATCAGCAGGTCTCACATATCTTTTGCGCAATACATAAAGCAGCAGGCTGAGTGCATGCTGCAAATAGTAGCTACCAATATTGATATTATACTGTTGATTTATTATAATACTACATATCCAATTCCAAGCTAATCAAAAATAACTAAGGTAACTGATGCATAGGCAACTTTTATTCACATGATGTGATAATACATTTTCTGCTTTGCAATAACTGGTTAACATCAGCTAGCAGGTGAGAATAGCATTTTGCCGCTAATGAGCCAGACAATGTTTTGTCATTTTGAATCGGTGGAGACCAAAGCGGAGCAATATAATATAATATAATATAATATAATATAATATACATTTCTCAAGATGACTACTAACAAAAGTAAGTTGACCATTTTGCAGCTAAAGAAATGGTTTAATGCTTACAAAATGCAACTTCATATAAATGCTAACGTTTCACACATATTGTCAATACACATAACTTGGTTGAAGGGTGTTTCTCCTATCTTCACTTTTAATTTTTCATGTATTAGCCATGCACAGCTCTCCTGGTGGTGAACCTTTATGACAGGGGAGCAGGTGAAAAGCAACTTTCTAAATGCACACACCAATAAATCGGTGTGTGCCTTGTTTGGAATTTTAAAACAAAAAAATCCCCCATAATGACAAATGCAACCTTGAGCAAAATTTTGGTGAAGCTCCCTTAGATGATCACTGTGTCCACATTTTACCAAAATCTGACTAATACTCCAGGAGGAGTGACAAATCTGGTGAAAAATGATAACGTGTCTGTAAAATGATGAATGTGACCTTGACCTTGGGCAAACTGTGGGTGAAGGCCCTTGTTTGTAATGTTTGTAATGGTCACCTAAAGGTCAGATTAAATTCTGACCAGTACTGTAGGATGACTAGCAATTGTTAAGACGTGTCGTGAACTGTGGACAGACGGACGGACAGACTGGAAGTCATCGATCACTTGACCTAAAATTTATATTCAGAATAAAGTTCTTGTGCTCTTCTTCACTCTATCGGGTGCACATAAACATCAGCACATGACATCAGAGAACATATATCAATGCTTCCCGAACAAGACACTCGTATATAGTCTTATGTGTGTGTTTTGAGAAGGAACATGCATACCTGCAAACACTGCAGACAAAGCACTTGGGGTGGTACGTGCGTCCCAGAGCAGAGACCACTTCTCCCGTGATGAAGGTGTCACAGCGGTCACAGCGTGTACCATACAAACGCTGATAGTCTGCCGTACAGATGTATTCACCCTTCTTCTGGAAGAAGCCAGATTGTGCTAAATCGCAGTTACACACTGTGGACAGAATGGTGAGAGACAGGGAAAGTGGGACATTGGAAACAGAAAGGCATTCAAAACAGAATTCTATACTGTATGTCTGTTTTTAATTCTATTTTTGGTTTCCCGCTTTAAGAGAACACATTTTTCTTAATCTGTCATCTGCTCTTTTTCTCTGTTTTGTTCCACTACCTAAACATGTTTTTTTCAGTCAGCATTTTTTTTGTTCAGTCTGAGTGCCCTCCTTTTTTTACCTGTTTGTGCGTGTATATGTGTGCTTGTTTGTGCTGTGTATGTCTGTTTGTCTTCACACATGGCTGCTAGGGAAGTTATTCAGTTCCAGACAGTGGTGAGCCAATTTGCAGTGATGGGAATATAATTATATAATCAGTGGAAAAGTCATTTTGTGCTAAACAATGTGAAGAAGAAGACAAAACAACAAACCACAAGCTCCCAGCATCATCGGGACATCCACTACGGTCTCATTACATTTCACTGGAGAAGACATCAACATTTCTTGCTGTGTATGCACAAGGTAAGTGCTCAGTTTGTGTATGTGTTTCTATACATTGTGAATCCTAAGCAGACAGAACATGCTACAGCCCTTTGCTGTGTAACTGAGAGGGAATTCCAGTGGGTGTAACAATATAGCCAAGAGGCGTTTTCACAGATCAACGGCCGGCGTGGTCTCTAGTTTCTTCCTATGCGGTTAACCAACAGGAAAAGAAGACAATTACGGGAACCTCTGACTGAAAAAACGATTATTACCTGATATATATTGCACTAATGAAGGTCATTAGAGAGGTACTTGTATAAATATTTGAGTTAAAAAAAAAAAAATGTTTTAGCCAAAAGAGAAATTCTTGAAACCAACATAAAGAGTATGTAAACCTTTGCCAATGCTGAATTTCATCCTCTCTTTCAGCATTATAGCTTTGACCCAGTAATTGCTCATTTGCTGGCACGGGCACTGTAATTAGACTTCTGTATAGTATACAATTATCATGTAACATAGCTGCAACCACTGTAACAGGTCAGATGGCAAAGCTTCAGATGGAGCCAGCAATCATACTTATCTAAACACTTCTCACTAAACATATTGGTCTAATACGAAATAGGGGTCTTTTTTCTACATGCAAAACAAAATCTAATCGAAACCTGATGGGGGTTTTTTTTCAACATTTCAGAGTGAACACATGTCGATACGCATCAGAGTGAACTCAAAATGCCAGTTTGCGTGTTTAAGATTGGTAATGTCACAAACCATAATTTAATTCTAGTTTGACAACAAGCTGCCTTTCTTGCTTCAGGCTGTTTGTAGAAGTCTTTCCTTGCTGCTTTACAATGTCCCCTACAGAATCCATATGTGTATCCCCAAAGCAGGTGAGTTGTGTGCTTATATGCACACGGCACAAGAGGAGTAACTTAATTCATTATTCATAAAGAAAGTTTTCAGAGGACTTGCAGTTCTGTGAAAAACTATGTATACCGTTACTGCTTTTACAGGCATTAAGAGGTTAAGTACCAGCCATATGCTGCTAAATGCACTTGAATAGGTGATTATCAGCAAGGGTGACCACCTCTATGAAACCAGAAGTGGTGGCAGTTTGCTGGTTAGGAGCATTCAGATGTGTCTTAACACCAGTGTTGGGTAGTAACAGAATACATGTACCGGCGTATGTATTTAAAATACAAAATATGAGTAACTGTATTCCATTACAGTTACTGTTCAAATAGATGATAATTAGAATACAGTTACTTTGTTGAAATTAATGGATTACACTGCGGTTATTTTCTGTTTCATATGTTAGGCTATCCCCTCTCTAATTTTGGTAATTCCACGCATTGCTGGAAACGCAAACAAAACACGCAATAAGAGACTCTAATGTAAGCTAATGTAAGCGTCCTGTTAATGTTGGTGGCATCAGTTACACAATGGACCCTGAGCCAGCACAACAGAGCCAGCAGTGCACGGGCAGGAATGCATTTCTTACTTGGAAATTCTGACACCACCTCACATTTAAAGAAGAAAGGGATGGGCGAAATCTGACCGTGCAATGCAAACTCTGTTTGCCAGCAACCAAGCTGGAGTCTTTTGCTCTCAGCGTCAAAAGACTCCAACCAAAAGAAACATCTGGAAGTAAGTTCTTTTTAAAAAACTAACGTTAGCCTACTGCAAGTGCCACTTCAGTATTTTCGATGTTCTATTGCTGTGTGATTTATTACTGAAGGCTGCATTATAACCAGCTAGCTGCAAATAATCATGCACAGTTCTGAAAGCAGACAGAAAGAAAACATATTACTCATACAGAAATAGTTTTCTATACGAGATCACTGCAAAAAGTGCAGCCTTACGTAATGTCCACCCTACTGTTATTCATTTTATATTAAGATTTAAAAATCTAGTTGGTATTGCTTTCAGAACTGCACATGATTATTTGCAGCTAGCAGGTTGCTAATGCTATCCATCAAATGTAACGGTCTGCGGTCTATGAACTAATCTCAGCTAACGTCAGCTAACAATGTTAGCTTGGTGGCGAGTAGCCTTAAATAATAAGAATAAATCACACAGCGATAGTGCATTCATGTATTTGTAAAAAGCATGACAATATAAGTAATTATCAAGTAATCCAAAGTATTCAGAATAGGTTACTTACATTTAGTAACTGAACAGAATATGTTACAAACTATTTCTATTCTGTAATCTGTAGTGAAATGCATTTTAAAAGTAACCCAACACTGCTTAACACAATCCCTAAATCTTCCCAGGAAGATTTTGAAACAAACATCTCTAGAAAAGGTCAGAGTTTGCAATGCTCAGAGGAACTGCAAAAAACAAAAGCGCTACATCTCATACTTTACAGGCCTCAGTTAGAATAGACAGCACAATTAGCCACAGGACCTGGGCACACTGCAGTTATTGAGTTGACCATGGACTCCTCTGTATGCCAAAGTATTCTAGAGTCAAATGTGAGGCCATCTGTCCTACAGCTGAAGCTTTGCTGAAACTGGCTCATGCATCAGGATAGTGATTCCCAAGCACAGCAGAAAATCTACAACAGACCACCTGAAAATGAAAAGAACCAAGGTGTTGCAGTGGCACGGTCAAAGTCCAGATCTCAATGCTGTGGTGGGACTTTAAAAGTGCATAAAGAAACAAACTGCAAACCACAATGAACTGAAGCACTGTTGTGAAGAAGAGGGGGCCAAAATTCCTACAAAACAATGATTATTCCAAGTGCTAAATGTGGTTTTACAAGATACTAAATCATGACGTGTAGTTAATTTTCACAGGAGTGCATAGAGTCCTGTGAAAGTAACTAACAACATATGGCAACAGTTAGACAGAAAATAAGTAAGCAATAAGTGACTGTTAAATTATCACTACACCTAGACAGAATATTCAGTGTATTATGACATCAGGAAATCATCAGTTATGTATTAACCCTTAAGCCTACTTGGAAATCCTTGAAAGTTCTTCCAAACCTTGCAAAGTGCCCCTAAGTACACTTAAGGGTTAAAAACATCAACACCATAAGCAGCAGCTCTGGGCTGGCAAGTATTAATAAACTCCTTTTGACATGATAGTGTTATGATGCTTGTTCCATGTGGAAACATCACCTGCTGAACACAGAGACTCTTGCATAAATGACCTCAACAAGAAAGCTGAACTTATGGTGTTGTTGGACCAGAGCAGGATCTGTGCAGAAATACGTCACATGGCCCTGAGTTAGAAACAAATCCAACATTTGCTCCCGTGTTTCTAAATTTGAACCCCAGTGTGTGTCTTTCTGTGTGTGTTTAATTTTCACTCGTGTTTTAATCAAACAATGATGGAGCGGTGACCTACCCAAGATGTACCTTTTGTCCTATGACAGCTGGAATAAGCTACAGCCTCCTCCCATGACCCTGACCTCAATAACATTTAAAA
>VOQK01014565.1:12565-22980 GCA_015052645.1 Benitochromis conjunctus
TGCACTCACTTCATCTAAATTAAGCTGCTTTAAGTCGCCCTTCTTCTAATTGGCTGCCCCTCACAAAGGGGAGCAGCAGGTGAGTGAGCACATCCGCTCTCTATGGCATCATAAAGATCAAAGAGTAGAAAAAAAGTGTGTGACACTGTGCGTTCAGACCACTCTGACGCCTGAGTGTGTGTCTCACATGGATTAGCTGCACTTTGGCCACGATTACTATGAGCAGAAAAAGCATTAGGTCCTCTTTAATGTTCATATGTGTCTGTTTTAAAAATGAGGAAACAGGTTTAATTCCTGTAAAACAGCCATGTGACGGTTACAGGATCAGTGGTTATTCTGGCACACAGGAGGTCTCTGAGTATCTACTGCATGACAGAGAAGGAGGGATGAGGGTGAGGAAAGTGACAGAGCGCTGTAGCTACCTCTTCCTGGCGAGTGCTGGCGTGCCCCATGGGGAGGGCAGTGAGGTCTCATGAGTCAGGCAGGGAGGCACCTGCTCCGCACGACTGCATCGCGCCACGCGCACACACACGCACATTGAGACACAGGCATGCACACACACGCACACGCACACACGGCCGTGCAGATGGGCCAGACCGAGGATGAACAGCCAGACAGCGCCAGAGGTTAAAGGAAGAGAAACAGAAAGAGAGAGAAGAAGGGGAAGAGGTTGTTAGTGGAAAAGTGACAGAGAAAACAGGATCAGAGCTCCAGCTGGGGCACATGCACAACGCCACCTACACACCATCTTGGCTTGTAGTGTGAGGAATTTACTGTAATAACCACATTATTAAATATGGATAAAGAATCACCCCTTTGTGGTGCACACATGCAGGAGGCAGATGGACTGTAATTATCAAAAAACATCATAAATGTGCTGGTAAAGAAAATTAACATTTCTTCAACTCAATTTGAGCTCAAATTAAGCAATTACAATCTGTCACAAAGAGCAAACAAGAAAGTAATTGCCTTGAGAGATTTTCTTTTGTTTGCGAGGAATCGTAGGCGCACTGAAGTTTGGGATATTTGACAGCTGAAATGTCACAAATTCTGGCAACGTGGCAGCACTACCAGGCTGCAGCTTGTTTTACTGCACGTGTCTGAGTGAGCAGCCACAGTTTCAGCCATAGGTGTTTCACAATGGTGCGATATGCACACTGCTGACAGGCTCACACAAAACGTCTGGGTATTATATCTGCTGGTTATTGTGTGAACAGAGGAAATTATAACATATAGATTTTGCACTTGGTGTTATATTTAATATTAATCTTGAATACATATTCCTGTGCTGTTCGGGACTTTACTTTGCTGACCTGTCAAAAGAGTCTGTGGCCATCTTGTACAGATAGATGAAGAGCTTGCTGCAGTGCTTGAGCGTGGGGCAGACGCTGTCTCCTGCACAGCCTCCAGGGACGGCCTCGTCCTCCAGCAGCCTCTGGAAAGGCTGAGCGTTGGAGGGGAACACACTTGTGGGGCCCAGCTTCTTAGTGTCTGAGAAACAGCCCAGCAGCCTGGAGGACGGCAAGCAGTCGTTAGCAGAAGGCAAAACTGGGTCTTAAAGAGGACGACCATACCAACAAACATAACACTTCCAAAAGTCTCATTTTCACTCAACTTCAACTATCCGGACGTTTTTCTGACAAACTGTGGTGTACTGGACTGCTCGGTGCATTGCGCCCACAAAACAAAATGTCTTCTTTCCTGTAACAAGCTCACGCAGGTAACAGGTGGACCTTACCTGACCGCGTCGGCCAGCTTCTCGTACTGGATCTCAGTGCGGAAGAAGTGCGAGTTGGCCGGCTCGTAGCGCATGGCGGCAGTGAGCGTGCAGAAGACTGTGTGCAGGAGCTCGAAGACCTGGTTCTGGTTCACGCGCTCCCAGCCGTGTCGCAGCGGCTGGCACAGCGATCGCTCCATGGCCACCAGCAGCGAGGTGACGTAGACGAAGCCGCCCACCTTGCGGAACACCGTCCGAGTGCGGTGACTCTCACGCAGCACGGATAACAAAGCCTGACGAGAGGACACATTATTCATTGAACACAGACACGTCTACAAACACAGAAAACAGGTCATCTATTAGGAAACAACGTTTTTCTGCTTTAGCTAACGTGGGCTGATGCATCATGTCTTCTGATGATGTCACGCGCGTCATGTTTCTCCTTCTCTGCCAGATCTCAACTCCCTTTTTTCACACTTATTTACTTTATAACTTCCTCAGTTATTTTCTCCTGTCTTGATTTTTCACATCATTTATTTTTCGTCAACCCCTTCAATCACATCTCTACTCATCAACTCCTTTTTCCTCTCATTGTTCTTTTTCAGGGACATATTTATGAGCCCCTCTGGGTTTCTTCGCCTCGCTGCACCGACTCGGTTTTTCTGGTTTGCATTTGCAAGCAACCTAAACTCAAACATCAAACTGTAACCTAGATATGTGTCTGGGGATGAAGAACTGCCTGAGAACACAGCGACTATGACAGGCAAAGTTTTTAATTGGCAAACGGGGAGAAAAATGTCTGGGACCGACAGCAGGTGAAGCTTTTGAATGACACAGGTGAAGTGGGGTGTCAATAAAATATAAACAGCACCACCGGGGGCTTTTTAATATCATCACCTCTGAAGTCAAAATGATGGAGGCATGAGATGTACAACTAAATGATGCATGCTTCTCTTAATCCCCAATAAGTACATGTATATTTCAGTCAAGAATACCACAAACACTTGTGTAACACTGAAACTAAAGAAGTACCAGTACTAATGTTACTCAGACTAACTTGACAGTCGTGGAGATCTGAAAACAAATTTAGAAAAATAAAGTGGGGAAAAAAAAACTCTGCTGTATATTCTGCACCAGAATATTAACTGCACAAAACGTCAGCGTGGACAGCAGAAGAAGGACCGCATTAACCAAATTCAATCTTAAAACTATCGCCCATTGTTGATGAAAATAACTTATTCATGAAAACTATTTATTCAGTTTTCACAGCACTTTTTTCCCTGATGTTGCTGTACTGGAATCATCCATTTATTTACTCAAATAACTCATTCTCTGACACTCTCAGTACCCTCAACTCGTTTTTTAAATTAACTGGTTTTATATGCATTTATTTTAAAATTAACTTAAATAAAAACTTGCATTCCCACAACGCCTGAGATTGATTAAGATAACGATTTATTTTTCGCAATAATCACAGACCGTCTCAGACAGAGGGGGCTGTTAAGTGTGGGAGATGAGCATGAAGGTAGAGAAATGTAGGGAGGAAAATAGAGGAGGAGACAGACAGAGTGGAGTGGAGGATGACTGGGGGGAGTAAAGAAGATGAGGGAGGGAGGAAGTGAAGAGGATATGGAGGAAGGGATATACTATAGGAACAGAGTGAGGAAGATGGAGAGACAGGGAGCGTAGGAGACCGCAAAATAGCCAACAAAAGAGGGAGAGAGAGGAAGGGAAGGATATAGTAAGGAAGGGAAGAAGATAGTAAGGCAGATCGGGAGTAAGAGAGGGAGGGAGATGGGGGGAATGGGGGTGGTGGGGAGGGAGAAGTGAAGGGAGGAGGATAGGAGAGAAGATTAGAGAGATGATGAAAGGGATGGAGGGAAGAAGATAGGGAGGGAGTGATCGGGGGAGTGACTGAGGAAGGAGGAGAGAGGGAGCAAAATAAAAATAAGAGAGTGAGACACCAAGGAAGGAGGGAGGAATGAAGAGAGGAAGAGAAAGAGAGGAGACACGGAGGGAGGGAAATAGTCAGGAAGGGGGCATGATGGGAAGGCAAATCAGCAGGAAGCGAGAGAAGGACATCGAGTGAATGGTGGGGTGGTGGGAGAGAGGGAGAAGTAAAGAGTGGACAAAAAAGAAACACATGGGGGGAAGAATAGGAGGAGGGTCGAGTCCTTGGTCTACCCCTTCAGTTTCCGAGGTTTGATTTCATTGTGAATATTCTCTAGTTGAACAGGATGTGGCGCTTTGCCTCTGTCCGGTTGGTGGGACAGGCGTGTTTGGCACCATGAGCACAGGGGGATCAGGTAATGCCCAATCAAACCCTAAAACTCAAGGGGTAGATCGACTCCTCGGTCTTGTTTGAGTAATGCAGTAATGAGTTTTTGTTTTTGCAGTGTAACTACTGAAGTGACTGGTGAGAGTATGTGTTAATGTCTATACTTCTGAAGCTGTGGTCAAAATGAGTTATCCATGACAGATAATCCTAACCACTCTCTGAGCCATTCACTCGTCAGGCAGCAGAGCATCATACTATAATGACTGTAGCACATGTACAGCTTATATATATATATAGCATATATATATATATAGCACTGTGCAAAAGTCTCAAGCGGTCGCTCATTTCTCTCTATTTTCTTAGGAAATCGGTGAAAAATAGTGCAGTCAATTACTGAAACATGTGCCAGCTTACATTGAAATACAGCCAAAAACAGAGATTGTATGATTTTGACAATTTTCTACGGCAAGTCTTCTTGTAATTTCTTTAAGTAGTCTTCTGGAATAACTCTCCAGGCTTGTTAAACAACACCAAAACGTTTCTGGACGTTGGCAGCTTGACTAATATTGAGGTGGGACACTGTTCCACTGTGTACTTTTCTGTGCAGATATGCTTTCCCTGCATTGGAAAAGCATACTTTAACAGTTTTTTAAAAACCACCTTGGTGGTGCAAAAATACAATTTTATCCCTTTCAGACTGTGATCTTTGGCATTTTGCATCGATTCAGCTAAAGAAATGGGAACGAATCATGCGTGTACGTGAGGGACTGCTAGAAAAGTGCCCAAAGATACAATTTAAACTGATTTTTACCCCTCAGCTGAAAAAAGGCTCAAGAGAGAAGTCACCTCGGACTTTCACACTCATAACATTGGTGCTCCTAAAAATCGAACTCTAACCTCTGACCTTGAGGTCAAGGTCACCGAGATTCATCTGAGATTTTTATTAGATACATCCATTATATGAGTTTGAATTTTCTACATCACCTCGTTCTTGAGTTATTGTGTTCACAAATGTAGGTGTCAGTGCCGCCCACCTGCCCGGCGAGTTAATGACAATTCCCAGTCAGCCTCTTACGGCCGAGCGGTAAAACGCAGAAGATTTGGCAGGTTTCCGTTTTGGCAGTTTCCTTACTCATTTACCGTGTTAAAGATCGTTACAGTATAATTAGAAAAAGTATAGCTTGTTTGGAAGGGTTGCCGGGACAGAGACTCTTCTCTGGAAAACAAACGTGGAAACGCAGCCGCACAGCTTAGGTTTGTTTCTGAACCAACCACAAGACTTCTGGAACTATGTGGAGATGTTTGGGCATAATGCACAGCGCCACGTCTGACAGCATATTTACACAAACACGTCATACTACAGTGCGGTACACCAGCACGGTGGTGGAGGGGCGAGGACTTATGTTTGCTTTGAAGCAACAGGACCTGGGGCACCTTGAAGTCGGTGAGTCGACCAGTACCAATGTATCCTACAGTCAAACATGAGGCCACCTGTCTGACAGCTTAAGCTCCATTAAAACTGGGTCACGCCAGAGAAGACAGATCCCAAACCCAGCAGCAAATCTACAACAGAATGGCTAAGAAGGAAAAAGGACTCAAGGCGGCCTTTTCTTCTGTCCGCAAACGTGAAACGAACTGAAGCAATGCTGCAGAGAAATTCCTCCACAGTGATGTCAGAAACATATAAAATCATTCAGAAAATGATTACGTCAATGTATTGCTGCTAAAGGCGGTCCTACAAGCCACTGAATCATGGGATGTTCTTAGCTTTTCACCTAAATGCATTAAGAAAAACTAAGAACATCCCATGTTTCGTTGCTAAGGAACACACCACCAGTGAAATCTCACAGAAAATTGCATCCCAGTACTGAGGCTTCACCGGACTGCATTTTCACATTGCCCATTTGTTAAGATTGCAGGTAGAAAAGTACTGAGTATAGCTGGGACCTATAAAACATCTCCAACTGGAGGGACGGTGAATAAAGAAGAAGTGTGTTACATGTTGCACCACTGAGCCAGCTGTTTCCTGCTTCTGTAGAAGACTTCCAGACTCAGCACAATGCTTTTAAAACCAATCACAGGATGTTAAAGACATCCTCTTCCTGGCAAAGTGCCACCAGGGTACATCTACATGCACATAAAACTTGGGTTTTGGGGTGTTAGATTTGGTGGTCAGCTGGATAGTGTAGTGGTAAGGCTACGTCTGCAGCCTGTCCACAGCTCAGACACAAGCTGTTCACTATATGTTGTACTGGACTCTGGTGTCTTTTAGAGGGTCTGCAGTGCGTTAGTGTAAGTGATACTAAAACTCTGAAGAAGAGGGAGGAAAAATTATTAAAGTCAAACTAGATTTGATATGAGTTCTTTGGAATCCTTTTCAGGGTGATAATTAAAATCCCCGATTAGTAAAATGCTGACGGGTTAATCCAAGCAAAGCCTTGGCATGAGAATAACCTCGTTTGAAGGAGTGGAATGTGAAAATGCAATTATGCTCCAGCAGATGAGCCTCCCTCACATCCTGACTGTGTGTGAGTGAATGTGAGTGTAGTGTATGCTTTTATGTGCACCTCGCTCTCAGTGCACCTTGTTTGAAGCAATTACTGTATGCAGGGCTTCAAATGAACATTGATTTTTAAAATTACAGACTTTCCTTTCCTCAGCCATCTCACTCAAATTCACAGACGGGTTTTTTTTGTGTGTCTACTAAACCAAATTCAGCAGAAGTAAATGTAAAAAGACACATAAACTGCAGAAATTAAAGGAATATAAGCAATGAATCCCAGCAGAAAGCGGCTCGACAACATTGATTAAAACAAAAAGAAGACAAATAAGTGGCGTGAGGCATTACCCTCAGTATGTCTGTCTTCAGCTGCAGCTCGCTGGGCGGCGCAGAGTGCATGAGGCCCAGCAAAGTTCCCATGTCGTCGTCACCGCTGGGCGACAGGACAAGCTGCTGAATGATGAGCAAGGCGTGTTCGCGACACTGGCGGTACTTCACGATGTTGTGAACGCAACGTGCGCCACCAAACTCTCTGAACAGAGCTGCAAGAAAAGAAGAAAACAAAAAACATCCTCAAAAAAACATAATTAATTGAGTTCAATTAAGGAATAAACCACTTTGTTGCTGATGGGTAGATTTCAGAGTACCAGAAACCTGTGGTATCATTGCAACACAATTAAAGACTACGTCAAAGCTTCACTATGGTCGCCTCATAGCTCTAAAGTTGAGTCGCAGTTAATGTACACGCTGAAGACACGCTGAACTGTTGTGCTGTTTTCTGCCGCTGTTAGCCACTGTTAGCTGCTGTTAGCCGCTGTCAGTCAGAGCTGGTGAAACTATCTGTGACGTGGATGCTTAGTGAATAAAGTCTTATATGATGTGAAAATGTAGTTCAACTGTGACTTTTAGCTGGCATGATGTTGTTGTTTAGCCGGCTCTTGTCAGCTGTCTGGAGACATAAAGGTGGCGAGTCTAATCTGCTGACAGATTTGAGACTACGCTAATGACGCTTCCATCGTGTTTCTGTTTATTCAGTGAACGCCTTCTCTGATGATAAAACATGGGTATGATGCTCCATATCTTTAGTCTGAAGGCGCAGACACAAATTTAAATGTCTCTGCATGAACACTTATAACTACTCTTCTCCACCTTTGGTGTACTATGTATATGGCCAAACTCTAGTCTCATATGTAAAAGTTGGTGAGAATGCATCAATTCATTGGAAGATGCAATAGTATACTATTCTATGTACAGTATCCATTTTTTTCTATTAAATTAGCTTTAAAAAAACTACAGACTGTACCTTTAAATACTTTCATTCACTGCAAGGCTTGAAGATTTGGCTGTTGCCCCGAGGGACCAGCTGGGCCCACAATCACCAGAATCTTTCTTGTATTACTCGTCTTTTCCAATTTCCTATTTTAATACCTTTCATTTGTAAAATGAAAATAATGAAGTTATGCACAAAATAACCTCAGATCCTTGCTTGCATTTGTACTACCCCCGTTTAATGACTGAACTAGTAAATGCCTCTTTCAGACATTTATAAGCAACGTTTTGGCATGTTCAAACTGAAGAACCCATTTGATAAATGCATTACTGAAAAGGATTTTTTTGTAACGTTTTTCATATTTATTCAAGTTTATCTGACAAATATAAAAACCTTGACCAGTCACATTACTATCATTTCTTTCTAATCTTGTTCTTCAAGTCTCTCCAGGTTTAGGCCAGCTGAGGACGATCAAGCGTAAAATGTAAATGTAATCAACGTGTCAGAGTGAGGCACTCCATATATTACACACATCATCGTCCTCCTCACCAAACCGCCCGGTCGTCGTCATCAAGGTCAAACGAAGCTGTGAGCTGTCAGTGTTCTCGCTGCTGCTTATGCTTGTGCCTCACTGCATTTCTACAGCTGACCGACTCACGCGAACACGCACGGACGACGAGCGTGTAAAATAAATGCAATAACATAATTTATTCATCCCCAGAGAAAAACTCTTTCCTGTCCACTTCAACAGCGAGGTCAGAGTTCAAGGCACATCAGCCTGGAGACGCAGAATCAATGTCTTGCTCAAGGACACGTCAGTAAGGATGGGGACTGGAGTGTGTGTATTCATTAATTTTAAAGGTACAGTCCGCATGTTATGATGTGGTCCTCATCCAGGTGGTTTTTCAGGAGACATTATTTGCATTGAAAAGCTTTTGATTTAGTGAAAAGCAGCAGCAGAGCGGAGACTCGCAAACATTTCACCCAACAGGACCTCAGGACATTAATTACTGAGGGACATTAAATCTAGTTGTGCCTCTAAAGTCCATAATAATCTATATAATTATTCCCTTTGAATAATTAAAAAAACGTCTGTGTGGATTTCATTTAACTGAAGGCGTTATGCTTTTTAAGAAACCACCACTTCTGCATCGTGTTCTGTGCACGAGTTTACCTGCATTAGTGTTGGTGGTGTTGGAGCCCTGCAGGAGCACAGTCAGCGTCTCCATCACCAGCCAGGCCAACTGCTTCTGCTCCTCAGCCACAGTGCTGTTTTTGCAGTCAGCTAAACATGGAAGGAAACAGAGAAAGAGGACAGAGGCTGGTATTAGATGTGCACTCTGAGCAAATTGTCATCCAGTAGAAGACACAAAACAAAAGGTAGGGAGTAAAAATCATGCCAAGGCTAACTAAAGCATACAACAGGTAAAAATGTGTAAGTAAAAGAAAACTAAAGAAGCAGTTCACCTTGGTCATTATTGTGTGGTTGCTGTTGTGAGGCCGGTTCTTTGAGCAATGCAGCGTACTTGTGCAGTAGGTTGACCAGCACCTCCAGCAGACCGACCTCCCGCAGCACGTCGCTGAACACCGGGTCGTGCCTGGCCAGCTTCAGCAGCGTGCGTACGGCGGTGATGCTGCAGGCGTGCGAAGTGCTCGATTTGAGCAGCACGCTAACACTGAAGAGTTCCTTGCACGGCACATAGTTGAGGCTGAAGACTACAAATTCCAGCAGCTCAAAGTACTTGGCCTGAGCCTCGGGAAGCTTGGCCACACGATCTGCAAACTGAGACAGCGTGTGCTGCGACTCTAGGATGAAATAGTTGGCCGGCTCGGCTGCATAGATGTTTCCGATGGCGTCCAGGAGCATGCACGCCAGGCGGCTTGTTTTGGCCCGTAGGAAGGCATTTTGGAGCACCGCAAAGGCCTGAATATTACGCACTGTATGGCCTGAAATTTAAAATAGAAAAAAAAAATCTAATCAATGTCCACAAAGAAAAATATCAGCTGAAGCAGAAGAAACGCAGTAAACAAAAACTAAAACATTTTAACAATTAGGAAATGGATCAACAATTCGACAGAACATTTGCTCTGTTTCACGTCATGTTTGGTTCTACTTAAAATACTTATTTCACTCAATGAGTCGCTGTCTCTCTCCATTACAATGAGACTTAGAGTATCATTTCTTTGTAAGTGAGCAAACTTTCATATTCAGCAGGGGATTTTCTTATAGTCAACAGGAGACGCCTCCTTCAGTTTCTGCTGAATCACTCCACTGAACTTTTTCCAGCAACTGTAAAAACTTCTCCTTTCTCTGACCTCTGTTCTTCTAAACTGCTGTCTGTCACGCCACAGTTACCAGGGCAGATACCCCATACTTCAAATACCTTCCCTGTTGGTGTCGTCATTCTTTTTTGTTTTTTAAATACACACTTTTCCAGTTTGCTTCGTTGAGTTGAAACTGGAGTCTTAGATGGAGTAATCTTCATTCAGTGAGTCAATAAAAATATTTTAGGCTTATTTCAGGCTAGCTACCAAGAATCATAAGATATGACTTTCACACTCACAGGAGGACACTAAAGAAAAGGAGCACTGAAAGTGTGCGTCAGCACATAGCCTCAAACACACACAGCAGTTAAGTGGATGTGGCGGG
>VOQK01014565.1:29029-42654 GCA_015052645.1 Benitochromis conjunctus
GATAAAGGGCTGGAGAAAGAGATGGGGTTTGTGTTCACTGAGGCGAATGATTCAGATAATCAAACACGGCCTCCCACACACACACACACACACACACACAAATTACATTGCTCTTACACACGAGCTCTCACAGAAGACCACACATGTCCGTGCACACACACACACACACAAACACACACACACACACACTGCGGCTGGATGAAATGACCATCCCATTTACTCCAACGCTGTCTACACGACAGAGAGGAGGTGGATGCACAGCGATGAATAACAAAGCACAGCAGGCGCACACACAGATTCAGCCCCTGGAAAAAAAAAAGAAAAAGAAAAAAGGAGCAAGATATAGACAGCTGAAGTAGGCAGAGGTGTGTGTAGATGATGGTGAGTCACAACAATGCAAGACTGGACCAGCACCTGTGGTGCAACAAGCCACACCGAGGAGTGTGTGCGTGCGTGCGTGCGTGCGTGTGTGTGTGTTTACAGGCTGACACAGAATACTGGTCCCGCTGCAGTCAGGTCAAGGTTACGTGAACAAATGAGAGACAAAACCAGAGAGACAAAGGAGTTTAACAGTGTGTGAGAGAGATGGGAAGGAAGAAGAAGACAGACACAAGGAGGACTACTAATAAATTGCCTTTTTTAAAAAGAGAGAGAGAAACGAGCACAGTGGGAGTGCATGAAGGGCAGCCTTTAAAAAAACAAAAAGCAAGAGGGAAGTCCAGACTGAGTTACCAACAAAGATATTGCTGTTTTATGTTTTGAGGAAGGAAGAGCAGGAGGTGGGGGAGAAAGGGAGTGAGAGGGGAGAGCATTAAAGGCAGGGAGGTGACGTCAGGTTTATGGGAGGCCAGCTGCCTGGAGAAATCCATTAAACCTACTCTCACTCTCTCTCTCTCTCTCTCACACACACACGCACGCACGCGGGTTATTTTTTCCTGTCAGTCTGTGTTCACTGATATCAAACAGTCACAAGAAGCAGCCCTTATTAATTTAAATGAGACCGCTGACTGTGCAGTGTGCACGTCCAGTGGTACTGACCAATAGACCTAAACAGCACAGGAGAAAATGATCATTTAAATGATCGTTTAACAATGTATTTACACGTGTGACCAATCAGATCAGCCTCTGGACACAGACACAGCCTCAGAGTTTGAGCTTCCCGTGCCCACACGTAGCCACACCATGACTTTTGTTATTCCTCCTCTATTTAAATAAAAGCTGGACAGAGACTAACACAGGAGCATGCATCAGCTATGGAGTAAATAAAACAGCAAAAGTAAATGGACATTTCAGAAAAGCTGGGCTACAAGGAAATGGAAATACCCAACCTTTGAAACACAGCAGCTGAATACTACCAGCCGCCGTGCCTCCTTCCTTTCGCGTTGACCAGAGCTGAGAGTTGCGCACAGATGCTGTGCTGTTGTGCACGAATATCAAAGCTCTGTCATTGAGTAACTAGGAAATAATCTCCATCACATGTGTAGTACTCTCCACTTTTGCTCAACACAACTATTTTACAAGTGCTGTACAAGTTAAGTACACACCAAGTGGAATTCTTAAGAAAGTAGACCATGAAACTGACTACATAAAACCACAAAAAATGCCCTAAAAACAACAACCGATGATCAACTTTTTCCAATATATTCATCCAATCAGGGCAAACAAATGATCCTTGCCCACCAGTAATTCACACAAATAAGGGAACTCTGTGTCAACATGTTATGTCCTAGTCATTATTTAGTTACATAAATAACTGAGAACAGGAGTCGGTCCAAGTGCTCACATGTTACATCAGAAGAACACTGCCTGTCTCACAGCCTGGCCAAGTACCATTTTGCTTTGTCTGGCTTGGCAAAACTGCTTTTGCTACGTTCAAGGAAATATTCAAACAGGAAGTGGACATATTAAGGTGCTGCCTGACTAACTATAAAACAGTGCAATGCTTGAGAGCAGCTGGGCAAAGCGAAGAGGGAGTGAATCACGTGTCTCCAGATGGGGAGAAGTGTTCGACCCAAAAGCAACAACAACAGTGAATTTCTGATGTGCAGCAGAGCAGGAAAAGCAGACGGCCGACCAGCTGACAGCAACACTCCCCACAAGACCTCCAGAGGAATGCAGGCCGACAAGTTCAAAAGAAGTCTGCTGGCCACAGACAGAGACAAGTGCTCAGCGTCCAGCCTTTATAAATAGGTGGTAAGACTAAAGTAAGGCACTCGTTACTGTGACTAGATGCTACAAAGAAAAACAACAATGCATGAAGTTATCAAAATCTGACAATAATTTTCTCCATGTGACATCCAGCGCCATCCGAAGACCGCAGACAGAAACACTGTGTGGGGAGAATAGACGAGATTCGCTCAGGTGAGAACTGTTGATTATACTGAAGTCTCCTGGTTCTTACAGTAGCTTTAGCACAGCCTGAACGCTCCAAGGCAAGCGCTCTTTTCTGCTTTTAATAGTGTTCAGAAACAGCTGTTCAGGCTTCACATCAAAGCTTTTCTTTGAATGTTCACTTCCTTCTGATCCATTCTTTGTCAACATGACTCCACACTGCTGCAAATTTGGGTTCATCGCTTCATCAGACCTGTTGCAACCGACTTTCAGCCCAGTTGTGGCATAATTTGACAAACCCCAGCCTTTTCTCCTTTTATGAATGACAGCCAGCTTACACTGAGACCATTTCTGATGAGGCTTCAGGGAACTGTAGATGGATCAATTGATTTTCTTCTTATTTCTTAAGTTAATGCGTTCATTAAGTTCGGGACTTTAAAATATTTTAGGACTGCCACTTTTTGTCCTCCTTTGTTTGTTTTTTCAGGACACACTGCAGAGCATTCCAAAATATGCCAAGGTTTCAGCTAAAAGCACTTTGTGAGTCACATTGTTGGTGCAAAAATACAATTTAATTCCCATGAAACAGAATTTAACACTGGTGCTAATTTTGAGATTATGTGCAAACATTGGTTCATCCCGTGAGTTAAGAGGTGTTTTAATGCTTGAATGAGTCATAGGTCTGTAAATGGTCAGGCAAAAGCACTGGAGTGAAAATGAGTGAAAAAGCAGTCGATGTCCAAAAGAAAACTTTAAAGGACATTTAGAAAACCTGGAGAATTACTGCTCAAAAACATTTTGAGGAAAAAAAAGTGTGGCTTCTTGGAAGCAAAATATAAAGAAATGAGAGGTGGTTCAAGACTTTCACACAGTACTGTACAGTGTCTTATATACTAACCTGTCCGGAGGAAGCTAACAGGTTGATGGTGGTCAGAAGCATCCAGCCGCGACTTGCCTCCTCACTCTGATTCACCTCCAGGAACTGGACTATGGCTCGACTGGCTGCCTCTGGAAAAACAATCACACACACACAAACGTGTGGTTAACTAGATGGAAAGCGACAGCTCGCTGTGGGCCAGATGGGTTGTTTGAATAATGATCAAATATGTAACAAATTAATCATTACAGTGGATGCGACAAGAGGGAAAATGTGTGGTTGCGCTTCTCGGTTCTTGTTATCTATAATCTTGAAAAAAATACATCAATATTGTATTTCGGCCCACACACCAGCTTGTTAGTTAGCTTATGTCTTTACCCATTTTAACACAGCACTCTAAACATATAGCCGCACTAGGTTTAGGAACAAGTATCCATTAGAACCAAAGCGTAATAAAAAAGCAAATCACACATTTTTAGTCATTTTTGTGAGCAGAAATAAAAATGCTTTGGAAAAGGTTTCCTTAATCCAACCCACCCGCAGAGCCAAAGTGTAGTTACTCATTGTTCAGCGCTAATTCACATCTGTTGTTTTGGTAATGGGTACTGCAACGTCAGCCGAGAGCATGAATCATGTACTGACTCAGTCTAAAGAGGCCTGGTGACCAACTGCAGGAGTTTTTTTATAGACTGTTGTGTTGCAAAATCAGAACTGGTCACTGTTTGATAACAGCGCGTCACGTGATTAGACGGGCATGAGGAGGAGATGGAAAGACAAGATAAAGCAAGAGAAATAAAACACAGAAAGCTGGAGATTTACGACAAAGTGTGTGTGTCTGTGCGCGTCTTTTTGGCGAGGAAACCACAGTCAAAGCTGCCACGGCTGTCAACGCTTTGATGAGATGCTGCTGGCTCGCCCACGGTGAAGGCTAACCTTTCAGACTGAAGTCAGATTGCATTGATCCTGTGAGGAAAACGTATCTACCAAATAAAGTGCAAAACTCTGGGATAAGGCCTTAACTGATTAGGAACGCACAAAATGCTGCTGTTGCAAAAAGGAAAAACCATTTTAATGATTATAACTAATAATTAAACAGTTAGGCAAAATGTATGTTTATAACTGATACAAAAATGAGCATCAGTTATAAACTGATACAGATCATGCACGTGCATTTACACTAAAAAATGTTTAAAATAATAATAATTAATTAGCATTACAGGTTTTTTCCACATATATAGTTCATTTTAATGGCTACGTGTTGCTTTGTTTACACTAACATTTTTTTGTTCTTTGACCAATGAAATATGTATTTATCTTTAGGGAAACAAATGAAAGGACTTTTATTGTGATAGGGTAGAATAAAAGGAAGCTCTTACACACATCCATAGAATAAATCGACAGCGATATCGAGCATCAATGATTTATTTTTTTAATCATTGACTAAAATCAGTGACCAAATCATAATCAGGCATGGGCGTGTAATACTGCCCACTCATAATATACAGATTACGGTAGATTACGGTCCTTGCTGTATGTGGCACTAACTCTCGAAAGCCTAACAGGAGTAACACTTGCAGCACTTTGTCATATTTTAACCTGCTTGTAGAAAAAAATGACTGGGTTTGCATCAGAAATGAGTTCATCTCTGATTACCCATCTACCCTTGGAAAAACCCAGAAACTACTCTAATAGTCATCAGACGATATATTTATATATACTTCGGTGTCAAAGTACTGGGGAGGTCGTCATATGTTGTCTTTATGGGGGAAAGTGAAGAAATAAACTCCCCTGTGTCTTCATTTCGATCTTGTCATCTACTATGTGTACCTAACAAAGCTGAGATGCTCCATCTGTGCCTCTCAATTAGTGCGAAAGTTGAAACTCTGCATGGGAACCGTCTTTGTATCTAAATAAAGAACAAAAGTCCCTTTCAACACCGCTGTGTGTGTTTATCTGCACAGCCAAAAGGAAAACAGATGACACAAGCCACACACCGGTTATGAGAACTCTATAGTGCATTTTTACACTTACAAATGTGAGTCCGTGTGTGCGTCTGCAAGCTCACCTGTGGATTTATTGGAGGCTCTTCGTCTGATCTCAGTCACCATGAGTCGGGACACCTGGGTGGTGAACTGCAGCAGGTCGGAGAATTTCTC
Organism: Benitochromis conjunctus; assembly: GCA_015052645.1. NCBI lineage: Eukaryota > Metazoa > Chordata > Actinopteri > Cichliformes > Cichlidae > Benitochromis > Benitochromis conjunctus. Next base: position 34,394 of record VOQK01014565.1, read on the forward strand.
CGTCATGCTGCTGGGAGGTGCGTTCCCGAACACCTGAAACAAACAAAAAAGCATTAGATTATTGGAAAAACAATCATTTAAAAACAAACAAACAGGGAGGATAATAAAGAAACCCCCCCAAAAAAGACTCGAAAACTAGACATCTGTTCATTGGACACTTATATGTAACCTAGCTTCTAGTCTTTGTGCAGTTACAGAAATCCTCAGTCATAGACCTGCTGATATCTGTGACGGTTTGTCCTTGAATGCACTACTTTATGGTGACAGAGGACATTGCAGGTTAAGCCTTTGGGGCAGCAGGTCAGCAAAGATAAACCACTCTTCATTCAGCAAAGACTCGTCATCTGTTTACTTATCCAGCAAATGTGACCTGAGAGCAGGCCAGGAGGCTGACGTCCCGCCGCACAGGGACCACTTTACTTTCTGATTGTGACATGAATATTGCCACCGGTGTGAATCCCAGCCAGTGGTGGGTAATTAGCAGACAAGTCAAGAGACGCTTGGTAAGGCACTCCAGCTTGATGAGCACACTTAACAAAGGAAGCCTACAGCTGTGGCTGCAAAACACAAGGCGAATTACTGGCCTGCAGACTTTAACGTCTGTTCCTTTAGATAAAAACACAGCTACAGGGATTTTAACAACTTAGTGTTGTTCACTTGTTAATATGTGTAGCTCACTTCTATGACTACCCACCGACTTGAATGGTTTCCACAGATCTGGATTAAATTTTAGAGTTTTTCCAAAAGGTGGTGCAAAAACGCTTTATGAGAAGATTCACTCATAATGTATTTTGTCAACATAGCTTAAGTCCATTGTAACGTGGGGAGGAGAGACTCTCTGGAGAGCAGCTGAACGATCACACCACCACAGTGAGCTGTTCAGCCTGGCTCAGGAAAAATTAAAAGATTAAAAAATTAAAGTCTGTACTGAAAATACTTTACTCCCCCTGCATCAAAACAGTTGAAATACACCACCGCCATTCAACGGTTTGATTTTCCTATTAGTGTTTAAATCAATAAAAGTTCATAACAGTTAGTTAGCAGAGATGTTTTGGACACTGTTTGCTTTGATCTGCACCAGAGTGTCAGTATTAGATATTATGTTAGAAAACACATATCACTCTGATTATATTTGTCACACTTCAATGTTTCACCTCAAGCAAATATTAAAATTAAACAACGATAACCCAAATAATACAAATTGCAGTTTTTAAATGATGATTTTACTTCGTTAAAAGGAAAAAAGCTATCCAAACCTAATGTGAAAAAGTAATTGCGCCCTCTTGTTAATTAATGAATTAACTGTGAAATATTCTGTGGACTGGTCAGAAAAAGTTCAGCTTCTCTGACTCCTGTTACATCTGGTTTAAAACTAACAGCATTTCAAACACTGACACAACAGTCAAACATGGTGGTGGTAGTATGATGGTCTGGGGCTGCTCTGCTGCTTCAGGACCTGGAAAACTTGCTGTAATTGATGCAGCCATGATTTCCACTCTCTACCACAACGAGACTTCTGGGTAAGCGCACTTCGGTTATGCGGCAGGACAATAATCAGAAACACACCAGCAAGTCCAGATTTAAATCTGCCGGAGATGCTTTGGCATGAACTTAAACAGGCCAACACTTGAAAACCCTCCAATGCAGTTGAATTAAAGTAATTCTTCAAAGATCAGTGGGCTTAAATTCATCCACAGCTGTGTGAAAGACTCACTGTCAGTTATTGCAAACACAAAATTGCAGTTCTTACTCAAAAGGTTCGCACAACAACCTTCTCTTCTGGCTAACGTTTTTCCCTTAATAAATAAAATCATAATGTGAAAACGTCGTGCCAGTGTACACTGTGGAGACGGTAAAAAATATATGACGCAAAGGTTGGACTGAAAAGTCCGTTTGTTTGTGCTCTGTTCAGCTAGCCTTTAGCCCTAAAGTCAACACGCTCATTTCCAATCCATTTAACTGCAGCCTGGTGGAGCAGAACCTGAGACCGAGCCAGACAGGTATGAAAATATGAAATATGCTTTTAACCACTGGATTTGAATCTGCAGAAGTTCCCTGGCGAGATCTCGTTTTCAAATGTCAATGCATCTATAGTATCTATTGCAACCATGACCTCAGAGGCTTGGTGTGAGTGAAGCAGCCAACGCGTTTGTAACCCAGCACAACTGAGCTCTTCTTCTTTGTTTTTTTTGTTTTTTGAATACTGCACAGACGAGAAACGCATGATTTGACAGATAGCTACAGACAGCACAGGAACCAAACGAAGCAAACTGTAACCTGCCACATCAGAGCTGCCATATGTACAAATATCTGTTAATCCGCCTGTTTGGAGCACCTCCAGTTCTCCCTCCACCCATGCTGTGACTTACCCTGTTAAATACAGGAAGCATCATGTAGAGCTTCTCCTCCTGCTCCTTCTGGGTCATGTGGCGAGGAGGGTGGCACAGCTCGGAGAAGAGGCGTCGCAGGTGCATGAGGCCCAGCGCGTTGTCCTGGGGGCTGCACTCCTCCTGCCTCGGCCGCCCCATGATCCTTTTCACCATGTTCATCTTGAGCGGCTTTGTCAGGGCAAAGGCAGCCCTGCAGATGGGAAAGAGAAGATTTAATAAACATCTCACAGTAACTCAATACATAAAGATCTCATTAGTCTATGTAACTGAAACTCGCTGCTATTTGGTATCAGTTCAACTCTGTAAGTGGTCTTGAGTATCAAAAACAGCCAAATATAGATATAGATGGTATTTCACATTTCACACAGCTCTGCTTCTTGTTTTCTTTCTTTTTTAAATCCAAGTATCTTAATTAATTCAGAATTCTGGCAATTTTAGACAATGTGAATGTAAGTACAGCTACCTTTCTTCATAAGTGTAACAGAGTACTAGTGTTGTATAATCAACCGGTTATACTGCACTATATCAATACAAGTAACCATTAAACACAACCGTATCTTTTGACAAATGTATAGAAATTTTCGTCTACAAAGAAGGTTTAGCATGAGCACCATGCTAGCATAGAAGCAATAGATGTAATAATGCTCTGTGTATTTGTAGGACAGCAGACCAGGATCATTCAGGGTCATGTGGGACATGTGACATGCATAAAAACATGAAACGTTATGGCCATAGAGTGTCAGCCTCTAAGAGTCAGCTGGGTTTCCTCTGGCAGCAAAAACAAAGAAATCTGGTGGGACTGGTTTCATATGACATATTACTCGATGTGGTGTCTTGAAAAAAATTAAAGTTAACTTTAATTAACTTTGACCTTGGGCATTAACAATGAAGGTCAAGGTCAAATGCTTAGCCAACCTATGTAACCTATGTAAGATCTAGAAGAGGATCCATTAAAGAATTGTGGGTAATAAAGTTTCATTGATTTTGGTGAGAGCTCGACCTCAGTTTCACCAAAATGTAATCAGCTTTTTTTATTGGCATCTACCGTCACACAAAAATTAATAATGATATTGCTAGACTGCTAACAAACATACAGACAAATCTAACAGATTACACAATATAGAGTTATATAGACACGCTTTATGACATTGCAGCTCATGATGTTTGACTTAAAACACCAAGACGATGACAGCCAAAATGATGAAGTTATGGACTCAAACAAACAGGAAACAAAGCGGTGTAGCAGCTATGGCAGTTCAGCAGTGACAGAAAGAATGAGGCTGCAGATAGAAGTGGCGGAAATTAGTTTCCTTCAAAGGGTGGCTGTGCACTTCCTTAGAGATTGGGATAGGAGCTCCGTCATTCAAGAGGGACTTAGAGTAGAGCTGCTGCTCCTCCACATCAAAGGCAGTTGAAGTGGTTCGGGCATCTGACGGATGCCTCCTGGATACCTCGTAGGCGAGGTGTTTCAGGCATGTCCTATTGGTAGGAGGTCGAGGGGCAGACTAAGGATCTGCTGGAGACATGATCTTTTGGCTGGCTTGGGAATGGCAATGAGCAGGAAGAGGTAGCCTGGGAGAAGACGTCCGGGCTTCTGTGCTTGGAGTGCCCCCCGCCCCATCTGTCTAGCCATCTATATACACACAGCTAATAAAGGAAAGATGTCTTCTGATTGGCAGATTTGACACTCCGTATACACACTGTAACTGCACTGAAGCAGAGGCTGCCTCAGTCATTTACTTTGAACTGCAAGTTAACAAATAAAAGAGCAGATTAGCATCTGTGACTGATCATGGTTTTGCATCACTCTTCCCTTGAACGTAGTTGGTATATATTTAGCAATTTGTTCCACATGTCAGCTTCTCTCCAGACTATTTCAAATGGTTGCTAGGAGACATCACAGGGCTGCAAAGCCTACGTACGACAGATAAATATCTGGAGATGAAAACAGAATCAACAGCTTAGACGACTGCAAGAAAAGTTGCTCGTCACCTCCAACAGAAGCTTTCTTTTCATGCACTATGTTGATCATGAGCACACCAACAGTGGTGGCTGAAAGAGAGTTTTATCTTTTTTTAAATTAGGGTTTTTCTGCATAAAAAGGGGGGGGGGGGGGTTCCCCCTCTTCCAAAGCCAAAACAAAAATCACCAACGCTGAAATAAAGTTATATTTTCAACAAGCTAAGGCTACCATAATGAAAGGTTTTCTTCATCAAACGGGCAGAAATAACAGAAAATTAAAGTAGGATGCAGGGAAAATAAAATCTGGACCTTTTACTTCTCTCCTTAGCATTTTTCATTATATATAAGGCTCGCTTTCAAGTGATTCTGTAACACATCTGTTATATTGACAACAATAGCACACCTGCTCTGACCACAAAGTCATGTTAGGGTTGAGTGTCAAATCAGCTGTAGCTTAAAATCATTTATTTGAGCACACACACACACACACACACCTCTCTCTCTGGCACTTAAGTCCCATCAACGAGGAAGAGACATGGCGGTGTAGCCCGTCCTTTTCCCAGCAGACTCCTCACACCGAATTACTCTCAGACATTCAGGAAACGTCCCCTGCCCTTTAGTTACAAAAGTCTACCGGTGCTGCAGACACTTTGTTGTGTTTCTCTTGCCATTTTTGAGACGTGTGCATAGAAATGGTTGTGGTTGTAACCAAATATTTGTGTGACTCTGGTACTGTCACATTTGCCAATGAATCCTACAAGCTGCTCGCTCAGTTTACAATTCAAATTTTGTTCTAAGTGACGACTGCCCCCCCCTTCTTTCCAAACTAAACTTTTTAAGTCAGGAATATTATTGAGTTTATTGCTTTATTTGCCATCTCAACCACTTATTTTCAATTCTAAATAAATCTGAATTCAAACCAGCGAGACTCAAGGTAAAAGCCCCCAGGAGCCAGCTAATTCACTTTTGGCGAGCTTCTCTGTATATAAATTTGATTCCATTGTTGTGGTATCACAAATGCTGGTACTACAGAGAAATTAGGGTATTTATAAAGCAGACAGTAGGCTTGACTGCATGCCAAAACAGCTGATTTGGAATAATGTGACGGAGGATGTTCCTCCCTGCTCTCAGCTCTGTTCATTTCCTTTCTTTCTGAAAACAATCTGTTCCCTTCTTGTTCCCTCGTCATACACACAAATCATGTATGACGAGGGTCATAATTTCTACTTCAGTCAGTCCATACATTTATTTATTGGTGACAAAGGAAAACATAATTAAATATCAGACTAAAAAAAACACTGACTTGTGAACATATATCTACCCCCAAAATCACCGCTCATCTCCAGATTAATACATAACATTTTCTATGCAACATTTTACCAACTGATAACACCTTGATCCCTAATTTAGCCACCATATAATTACGTGCACTACACCACAGTACAATGTTGACTATAAGGGTTAAGTAAGCTTATATGTCCTCAGAGGTCTGTCTTCTATTAAGTGCTTTCGTCGTTATGACTCACATCTAAACAACACACATCTCCTTTTCTCAGCATCCTTCTCCTTTAAGGACTGTCACAAAAGACAACAAGAACACCAAGAGCAACATAATGGTAGCGACAGAGAGCTACAAAGAAGCTTCCCAGTGTCATTCTGCTTTACAGAAACATGGCGTCTGCGGCACTAACCAAATTACTCAAGACTGAAGGCTTTAGTAACTCATTTTACCCACACAGCAGGGCTGCCCTCTGCGTGAACTCACACTTAAACTCCAATGCCATTTAACATTTTCCATTTGGTACACTTTTGTCTCGAGTGCCTGACACTGTCCGTGAGCAAGTAAATACAGTTATAGCTTGCAGAGTCTCAAAAGGACTGAACCTCAGAGCCTGAAATTCAAAAACCAGGGGAGCCCTTTAACCTTTTACACATCAAGCATCTATTTCACCCAGCCTGAGTTACTGATATATTCTGACCCAGTGAATCTGAAACCTGTTTTGAATTGTGGGTTCGCCTTAATAAGGATACCTGTCTGAGCTAGTCTTGTACCTTCTTAGAAATGTAACTACACATCACAGCAACTCAACCTCAAAGGTATTTGGTAACTAACACAGTTTTCCAAACTGTGGGGCAGGTCCATAGACAAGTCTGAAAACTGAAGCCAACGACAAAGTGTCGTAAGCTTGCGTTCGTTTTGACGGCAGCTAAGGGGGAATTTCTGTAGTTGCAAAAGGAATTACATTCCTATAGAAGCTTATGGGAAAACAGCCATCAGTACACTTTCCTGATCACTCATGTCTTCATGAATAAAACGTCAGGTCCATTTTGTAAATTTTGGTCATTGTAAGTTACATAAAAAAGGATTATCCAGGGTATTTTCATTGGTCAACAACTGTAATCAACAAATTGTTCACCAGTGAGCGTGCTTGCTCACAATCATGTTCTCATCGTATTTGGTTTCAAAACACCGAGGTGGTGACGGCATAAAGGCCGGCATCACAGGCGGTGACGACATAACGGCCGGCATCACAGGCGGTGACGACATAACGGCCGGCATCACAGGTCCAGCAGCGTAAAGCCACTGTTGATGGTTTGCTGACAGTGAGACAAATGTCACTAAATATCATTTATGTGTTCAAGGGGTTTGCTGATGTAGTCGTGACAACATTTATTTTATTTTACTATATTGAAGTTGAATTACTAATGATTGTAAGTAACTACAGTAAAGAGGCTTTTTGGCTCAGAAGTAGATCATGCAACAAAAAGATAAGAATAAAGATTAAGATCTACTGGATTACCAGAGATTTGTTATAATGCACTAGATACTTTTGTAGCATATAAATTTTTTTTTCTCATTTGCATAGATGTGACATCTTGTCTGTTTCCTGTGTATTTTGTCCAACATCACCAGCTCAGTTTCACTCCTGATGGCAATCTGGGCACACAGACTCACAAGTATGAACGCAAATAACCTCATCACCCACTACGGCAAAGACTTAATGCGGTTCTCGAAATCATTTTTTATCTAGCAGTTCATACACAAACATTTGCACACTCAAAATTTTGAGCAATACCCCTTGCACGTTCATGTGTTGTGCAGAGTTCACACACAGGAAATGCAACCACTCACGCCATCAGGAGTCATCTGATTAAACATTAAGAACCAGGGGTAAAAACATAATAAATAAAAGTTGCCATCTTTAATGTCACACAATCTGAGTGGTCTGAAAAAAAGAAAGAAGCAGCAGCAAGAAATCAAAAGAAATTACAACCAATCCTGCAATCCAGCTTTGAGTCACACAATTAGTTCTGTCACATCAGTGCTTTGGGCCTCTTTCCTCAGAAAACCTCACACAGGTAAAATGTTTGCACATGATGGAGATCAAAGAAGACAAGACCTGAAAGGCTCACGATTTGACATTTACAATACACCCTGTGTTGGCTGCAATATACTCCACAATTCAGCTCTCACTAACCACTGGCTCTGCCTGTATGAGATCAAGTATCCCTCCATCCCTGGGATTACAATACTGACAAAATAACAGTGATGTGGACATTTGTTAGAGTCGAGCAGCCCTTCATTATTCAGGGAGAATTTAGTAGTCATGACACAGGCTAACCAAATCTTCAGACTCAATTTTATACTCACCTAGACACCTGTTAAATGTAATGACAGCTGCGCTCTGATGTTTACTAAATCTGTCCTCAGACAAAATGAACACCTGTGAAAGTACTCGAATCTGCCTTTGCAGTAGTTCGTGCTGCAGGGAGTTTCTCCAGGACATCATTTAACCACGATGAGACACACACACACACACACACACACACACACACACACACACACACACACACACACACACACACACACACACACACACACACACACACACACACATCTCTCACACA
>VOQK01014565.1:48220-59526 GCA_015052645.1 Benitochromis conjunctus
CTGAATTTTAACCTCGATGTCTAATATCATTCTTACTGACTTATGAACAATTTTGGTTTCCAACCATGATTAAAACTAGATAACCGGGATAATTATCAAGCTATATTCGATTTTGGCAGTCAGCAACCAACTCTACTGACGTTGCACTGCAATAATCCAAATACACTCTCCAACAGTCTGTGGCAAATTTAACTCAGTTTGTATTTCTTTTGTTCTTTCCTTCAGCTGAATGACAATTTAAAGTCCACAGTAAAAATGTCCATTTGTTTTTTCCACATTGAATAAATCTTTTTGCCCGCAAATCTACAAATAATCGTGTTACGCAATAGAGTTCCCAATAATGTCCAGAATTATTCACCTTATACTGTAAGTTATAGGTAGGTTAAATGTCATTTTATTAATTTAAAGTTTAACTATTACTGAAGGCTGCCTCTCTTTTTATGGTGTTGAGCATTTGTGATATTTTTGTTTAAACTTTAAAATTATTAACACTCTTGAGAAGAACATCTTCTAGCTAATGACATATTTAGGAATGTTAGACCATTTTAAACCAAGTCACACATTTGCTTCTTTTGGCTTTGGCCGATGACTGCTTTAACCACATCGGGATATTTTCTTACAGATAGAGATGCAACAGTAGGAGATGCTGTAACTGCCCAATGGTGACAATCTCTGTAATCGAAGCTTAATCGTCAGTCGACATGAAATAGTCACTGACACCGAGAGGCCGTTATTTTAGATCAATAACATCAATAAACATACTATATCCACCAAGGTCAGGCTTTTACCAGTGAACAGTAAACAAACCCCTGGTCGCTGCGGAAATGAGCTCAGCACCCAGCTCTGATTTTCCCTACCTGCTATTCTCTCTGCGCTCCGCCAGCATCTCAACTCATCAACAGAAGAAGAGACAAGAATATTCCAGCATAAGCCAAAGACCAACCGCTCTTCCTCCCAACAACAGTGTCTTCCTGAAACAGAGAGGCGATGGCAATGGTGTCATGCCTTCCCCTCACAGCAGCGTAAGGAGAGGAGAGGAGAAGCGCGGCGGCATGGTTCGTCTTTATTGGCAGTACCAGTGGCTTTGTTCGCCAGCCAGCATACTGTGTGTGTGTATGTTATGTGTGTGTGGTCTGCTGGGACTGGCACAGCTGATCCCCCCCTGACACCGGGTGGGGTGTACAGGGCTTTGGAGGAAAAGGAGGGGAGGAAAAGTGGGCGGGCTTTGGCCTCAACAACGACAGGAACATACCATTACCACAAGAAAAGGGGAGGAGGAGTGGGAGGCAGAACTCACAGCAGTGAGCATCATTAAAAATTCATTTTCTGGCCATTTCAGTCGCCATCCTGTACATCCAAGCTCAGAGAGCTCACATTAACTTTGCATTATTATGTGGTGTGCTTTCGAGGACAAGTACAGGGAATGAAAAAAATCATTTTCAATTAATCTCCATGTGTCATACTAAAGGGTTTGTAGAAGGCAACTGAAATATGAATACCTGATAACATAACAAAAACGTACCATATCACAAATTCTTTGAAAGCAATCACTGAGATTCTGTAATGTCCTTAAAAACAGAAAAGGGCTAAAATTAGTACTGACTGCTATTTCAATAATTTAGTGGTTAATAGGAATGTGTGTGAATAGTCAACTAGATGTTTAAACAATGCTTTCCTCACTAGTCAGCACTGGAAATACCACAACACACTATAAAGAGACTGGGCAGTCAAAGAACCCTGCAAAGAAATCTATACAGAATAATGAAATGATAAAGATGTTGGTTATCCCACTTCTGACCCCAAACAGCCACCTAACAACAAAACATCAAACATGTTAGCCAACAGTGTTGTTATTGAAGGTCACAGTATCTTTGGCATTCCTAGTCCTCTGATCACGACTGAGACCACTGCCTTCACTCTACTTATCTTCTATAGCTCCTCTCTCAGGCCTTGGTATTTCTCCAGCTTCTTCTTCTTGATGTTGCTATCACTTGGTGTAGCTACATCTATCACTACGGCCTTCTGCCTCTGCTTGTCCACCTCTACTATGTCCAGTTGGTTAGCCATCACCAGTTTGTTAATCTGTATATGGAATTCCCACACAATCTAGATTTGGTTATTCACAACCACCCAAGGACACAACTTCCAGTCCACACTCAGAACAGATGTTCCTGTACACTATGCCGCCCACTTGGTTATGGCATTCACGTATCCCCTTCTTGCTAGCATCTTGCACCCTGTTGTTATGTGCTGGACTGTCTTGCCTGGGGTGGTAGACCCCAGCCTCTATTGATCTTGTGTTTAGAGCTTGTTCCTGTGCTGCCATGATAAGTGCCTCTGCTGTCTTTCAGTCCAGCTTTGTCCAACAATTGGTAGGATTTTTCAATATTAGCTATTAGCTATAACTAAAGATTATTTTGGTAGTCAACAAATCTGCCAATTTTTCTTTGATTAGTCAACAATTATTTCAATGACTCTTATCTCCAATTCATATGTGCAAGCCTCCTGTTCAAGGCTCCAGTGCCTCACCTGCTCAAGTCTGCCCAACTGGGAATATCACCCAGTTGTCTCGTCCCACAGCAAATTAAAATAATGACCCAGGAAACATATGAATTCGAAAACAATCAAATGTATTTTTAACATTACTCAATAGGACCATGAGAATAAATAAAGATATTAGGTAATACAAATTAAAGTGCTAGTAGGAGTTTAAAATTAATGTGCAAATAGGAAACTAAAAATGGCTTCTGTCCATTCAAACAAAGCTTTCAATTAAATCAAAAAGATTTCTTTTTAAATCTCCTTTTCCATTTTCTACCGTCCTGCTGTTCATGCTGCGTTCTTCTTCTTAGTACTGAGTGCAGTCTTGGCAGACAATACAGGCAACACTGCCCCATAGCGTCCTGTAGTGTAATTCTGTGTCAACGAATTTTTGTAGTCGACGTCATCGATTATGCCGACGAATCGTTGCACGGCTAATCGGCTATTTCTTCTATCTGCCGGTGGTACACCCTGGGCAGGATATGTATATAAAAAAATTTAAATACATCCTTTGCTGACATTGTGTCCATGCAATGTTGTGTATGGTGCAATCTGTCAAGTATTTCAGCAACATTTACTGAAGAATGACTTTTAAATATATGAGCAATGAGCTACATGCTCAAACTAGTTGAGTAGTGTGATTTCTCCTCCAACTTAAAAGACCAGTAAATTGGTCTCCAGGAACATCCTTAGTGGTTAATGTCCCTTAAGTCTGTTATCAGAATGAAATACGACTCGAGCTTCTTAAACATGAGGATTTTGCGCCTTTCCTTTTTTGAAATTGTAAATATATCCATGGGTTGGGAAAAAAATCATTTTTTTTAAAGCTCCAAATTATCAATTGAAACATTTTTTCACAAAATGAGGAGATTATTGTCAAATTAATTGACAGTGAAAACTGCCATTAGTTACAGTCCTGCAGAATTAGTATGGCACACTGAGATTCACATTACAGCTGTTTAACTGCAGTGATTACAGGAATTGGCCTTGAAAAGTTCAGAAACCTCTACAAGAGACTGTAGTGGAGCATGCCGACAGCTAGAGACATTTATGCTTCACTGAGAAGATACAATAGTGAAATGTGATTTCCAGCAGGAAGGACTGGACATGTTGAAATGTGTCTAGCAGGGGAAACATCACAGATCCACCTCACTGAACAAAACCTGCTGTACAATATCACACTCCCAAGGTTAAATAAAAGTGAAAAGCAATGTATTGTAGCAGTAGCTTAATCGCAGCCAGGGAGGCCTGTAGTGTTTAAAAGCCTTCAGGGATTTGCACCAATCACGCTGCAGTTGCTGTGAGATTTTAGTTTTCGTATGAACAAAAAGTGACAATATAATCCAACATTTTATTATAGCTTCAATGATCACCACTAATAATCATAAATCACACACAACAGCACCAACATTTAAAATCATCTAGAGTCCAAACCGTTATTGCCATGCAGTTACAGACAGAGTATGGGCTATGAAAATTACAGCCAATTAAACTATGATGATAAAAAAGACCCGTGCAAATCCCTCTCCTTCAGTGTGTCCAATAAAACAGCAGACTGTATATAAGGCATTACTCTCATATACCCAACTCTGTGGCTGAGATAAGCAGCTTCAGGTCATATTAAAAAAAATAACCGCTTACTTCATATAATATGTGTAGGGATAAAAATAGAAATACTACAAAAACACCTCCAAGTATTGAGGCTAGGATATACTGACATATTGGTTGAATATCTGCATCAGTGCTGGTTCACTGATTAGCCAATAACTTGTACTGCACCCTTTTATCTAATTATGGTCACCTATAGCTGAAAAACCCCCAAAACACAATGCTGGCTGCTGTCACTATAACCAATGGGTGAGGTCACAGTGGTTGCATCTATTTTCCATACAATCTATGGTTACATGGCATTTACCAGTAACAGTGGAGGATATTTATCTGTTGGTTCATTTTTACTTTCATTATATATTGAAAAGTTGAAACATTTTTATTTATTTTAAATAAAGATTTAGAAGAATAAAATAAAAATACATTTTTTTAGCATCAGCCTTATCTATTGGCTTTAAACATCTGTATGAATCGGGACCCAGAATTTCACACAAGCTGAGGCATTTCAATTCATAAGCTACTGTAATTTTCATATTATAAATAAAGTCGATGAAAAGACCATAAATGAAAGTAAGGCTGTCTCTTTATATTCTCTGATTTTCTGTAGCCCTCAGCCCATTTTTGAGGAAGTACACTTTTATAATTCCACTTTAATAAAAGGTTCACCGATTTATCAAACTGCTGGCCTTTTTTTTCCTGAACACTACTCAAACAGAAGTAAATAGTTCTTTTATTAGGAGTGTATTTTCAGCTGCAGATTAACAGCTGTGTAGACTAGTAAGTGAGGTGCCTGTGGTTTATCTGATTGACTGAAAAGAGACTATATGAACAAAAGTGCTGGGCCACCTACCACCGCTTACACTTCATTGTGTTATTTAAAGGAGTAAAGAGCCTTCACAAACTGTCTTGTTGTGGCAGCTTTTTACAATACCACCTTTCAAATTCAGTGAGCTCTTTAGAATGACTCGTTCTTTCACAAATGTTTATAAAAGCAGAGTAAGCAGCTAAATTTCAATTCAGTGCAATGAAATTCAGTTTTATTTATTTAACACCAAATCACAACAACAACTGGCTTGAGGCACTTTATATTCTAAGGTTAAGACCCTACAATAATAAAGACCCTATAATTACACACCTGCGACAATGGGACTGAAAACACCTGAATTCAAAGTTTCAGGTGAATAAACATTTTTAAATCTGCAGTATTCTGTTTTATCATGTCATCAACTTGATATAATCCAATGGCGCGAGGCAGAACACAGACACACACTATATGTGCACAGCACATGTGTAGTGTCACTACTAGGATGTGCAGGCCCTTCCCTTGAGTGCTAATTAAGAATGATCCTCTTGTGCTTTATTAGTGCTTGCTGCTTCTTCTCAAGGAAGATGACAACTAGTAAGCTGCGACTTAAGTGTGTTGTTTGACGTGGGGTTTATACCGACAAGCCTAATACACCAACAACTCAGGCCATGTTGTTTTGTGTGTGATGCAGTTTGAATGGCCTGAGAAAGCTCAGTCAGTGCACTGAAAGGAAAATCAGCACTGGCCTTGAGCTGCATCATCCACCAGACTTTAATGCAGCTGCCAAGCTACACTTAATCAATAATAAGAGCCTCACAAAGCACAGAAAACACAGCTCCCATCCCACCACACAAAAGCAGTTAGCAGGTAAAAATACAATCTCTAATGGTAATTATTCGATTTGTTAGTTTAGGATCTTTGCTTCGGTTTAATCTGAGTCTTTGATATAATACTTCAAAATGCTATAGTTTCAGTTATGCTCCAGAGTGGGTTTGCTTGTTTCTGTTTACTTCATGTTCAGTTTTACAGGGTTCGTCCAGCATCTACCAAAGAGGCTTTGACATTCCTCCAAAAGACAAATCATCAGAGATGCAATAAAAGATTTATAACCACCTTTTCTACCCAGGTTCCAGTTTACTCAAGAATAAAGTAAGAAATAAAGTAAAGTAGGAAATACCAGGAAAAATTACTCCTATGTCTTAAATTTGTAGAAGTGCTTCTTTGTGCTGGTTGTACTCACAAATGTGAACATAGTGACAAAAGATTCAAACTTAAGAAAGACATTACATGTACATGTATATAGAAGCCACTTTGGCTGCTCCCTTTTTCTCAAGGGGACACCACAAGCACATACACAGTTAGCTCATTAGACTCTTTCTTTCATACTTTGTTTTAATTTTAGTTAACTATAACTTTGGTGTCAACCAAATATATAACCTGTTACTTACCCAAAACCAAGACATTAAATTCTTATGAAAGGTCATCAGGGCTGCAAAAAATAGAATGTATTGGGGCTGATAACCCCCCCCCAATATTTAGCAGCCATTTTTTATATATAATGAAAGAATAGCTTTGAAACAAAGTAGGATTTCTATATTACAAATAGCTAGCTGAAGCATAATCTCCATTTGTTATCAGAGTGGTAACTGGGGTAAATGGGTGGTGACCAGAACAAAGCAAACTGTGAGGAAGTGCACCTCACCCTGGAAAACTATTGTTAATCTACTGCAGATCCTTGGGAATGATTCATAATAGTTGACAGTTATAAAAGCAAGCAAAGCAGAGAGTAAATGAGTAGAAAATTCATTTAGGCCAGCATTTATTGCTGACATTCAGGAGACATAAGGCACTGTCCAAACAACCAAATACTTACAGGATTAACCACTTAATCTCCCTAACCCCCAAAAAACAGCAAAACACAACAAAAATCTACAGCTGCAGAGCGAGAAGAAATGCATGTTGTTGGGTTTAATAAATGCATGAAGAAGAAAAAAAAACAGCTGTCTCTGTGTTTGTATAATTATGGCTTCGATGAAAATCAGAACACATTTTATGAATAATCAATGTAGAAATGAGGGTTATTTTTTACCTAGCTGTATTTAGGTCAAAGTAAGCCCTGTTTTAGCCCCGGGGAGTAAACTCAACTGGATAACCGATGATAAAAAGGTTGAAAGTTTCAATGCCTGTTAGCCCTGAATCACCGTGAGAGAAAAGCAGAAGAAAGGAAGACCCTTAGGCTACACAGTCAAGACTACACCACCAAATGCTGGCAGGTCTTGAGTCATCTCAGTAAATCACAACAAAAGGGGAACTTGACAATTGCTTGGTAGACAGAGTCTAACTAACTGGAGGCAGAACACCACTAAGCATTTTTGCCAACGCTGCTGTATTTTACAATACATGGAAATTTGCATGTGACAGTATTGCTACCCAGAGGTATAACCCATTTGCTTCTCTGTGGCTAAAAAAAGTAACAGGGCTACTCTTTACAGATGAAATATACTATATCAGTGTCACTGACGGTAACATATGTGGAACAGTGCAATCACCTCCCACGGGCAGCACACTGCTAAACTCCAAGAAGTTTCCCAAACAACAATAAAGAAGAAAGAAATCTCGGGTGACTTAGGTGAGAGCTGTAACTAACTGTTTGGGTTTGCCCATCGACAGCACAAAGTTGAGGAATAATTCAGTTACTGGCAGTTAGTAGCAATCAGGTTTGAGTTTTCCAATTAGTCAATGTGATGCAGTGTTTATGCAGAGCAGTGTGATAAAGAAAGCTGCACTGCAGTGATAAAAGGCTGCCTGGTAAGGCTACAGACAGTGTCTGTAAAGGACTGTTAAGGACTAACTGATCAATTGTCAGCAACTCAGTGGTTAGCACTGTTGCCTCACAGCAAGAATGACATGAATTCGAACATAGGTAGGACCTTTCTGTGTGGAGAGTGCAAGTTCTCCCCATGTTTGGGTATCCTTTCCTCCCTCCACTGAAAGGCATGGCAGTGCTTTCTGTGTTTTTCTTGGCTCAAAAAAGTCCTTTTAGGGGTGACTATGGTCCACATATAGTTTAAAATAACCAGTCTGTGTTATCTTTCTTAACAGAGGTCCATCCATTTCCCTGTTATTTCAGCCCATTTGTTAAACAAAGGGGATTTTACTGTCGACTACATTAAATCCCACTTAAACAAATGAGTTAGAAACTATCACTGCAGCCCTGGTGAGTTTCCTGTTGGTGAACACCAAAACCTCTTTTGGGGGGTGGGAGTGGGGGCACTAACCCTGCTGTCTATCCTGGCCCACAGCAAATACAAATAAATAAATAGTCAATACAAGATCCAAAAGCCAAGGAAGTCATTTTTCCAAGCCTACTTATTACAGTAATTATCCTAGTATTATTTCTGAATTCCAGCCAATTTGCTTGCTTGGTAACTTAGCCTTTATGAGAAAATACACAACCTTTATGGGAAAATACACACCATACAGTACATGACAAACACCAACATACACTCAGGGCTCCCTGCTTCCAATGCTAGAACACAGAGACTGTTTTTTATTTACACACAGCTCTCTATGTAGATATAAACTCAATTCAGAAATTGAGTTTAGCACAGCCATCAACAGCCACCTCAACTAATCAGGTTTTTAGATTAGATTAGACTCAAGCGATGCTCACTTACCAGTTTACTGCAATAACAGACCTCTACATATTCACTGCTATTTCTAGTGGCTGCCATTCATCACTTCTGTGGCCTGTTCATTTAAGGTTTACTTTACAAGTCTGTCTTACTGTGTTCATTAATTAGCTCTAGTTGTCCTTTGTCTTTAAACTAACTTAAATACAATAAATATACCAACATGGGATGACCATCTGATTTAGACTAAACATCACAATATATAATAAATCAATACCTAAACATAAAAACATTTCACTTACCATACTCTTCACAACGAATACAGGGCCATATATGTAAGCTATTGTGACTCATTTTGTCTACAATCACACAGGCATGTATTTGAAGTGCTATTTTCAGCATTTATAACGTGCCAGTTACAGCTAACATAAATGTGAGAGAGTGGTAGTTTCCACCAATCTGTTTTCAGGATGTTTCTAACGTCTTTTACAGTAATTTAGGCATATAAACAGCTTGCACGTTTTCTGGATGAGAGTTCAGGTATGTGCACTTTCTGCCCCCTCCCTTTACAAGTCACAAGCAGAAATGTATTGTAGCTTTTCATTTTATCGTGTGTATTTGTGTGCATGTCATACCACACCTCTCACAGTGCCAGAGCATGAAACAAGTTTTCTGCCCCAGCCTGCTGGGGGGTAGTTAGCTTGTGTGCAGGCATCCAGGCAGATAGCCATACACTCAGGGACAATGCGCGCGCGCGCGCACAGACACACACAGGTGACTGCTGCACATCAGGCACACAGCAGACAGTAAAATGAGGACGGTGTGACCGCTATAGCTTTCCCAGTCATTGCGAATTTGCCCCTAAAAGACCAGGTACTACGGAACACTCACTGCAACTCCATTTAGCTACCTATAATAAAAATATATATACCGCACACGTACCCTGACTGTTTTAATCACCAGCGTCCCTGTGTGTTTTCCAATGGCTGCGATCTGTTAAAGTCCGGCTTTAGGACTCAGCTCCACCGGCTGTTAGTGAAAACACGACCCAGCAGCAATCCCCTCGGTTTGCAGCTACGCTAACCCACAACATGCAACTAGCGACCAGCTGATCGCACTAACGTCGGCGTATCCGAACCTCAACTATCAAGCTAAACGGGTGACGTTCCTCCAAATGTACGGCCTTCAATAACTTTACTGCAAATAAAGATGGCAGCTGGTGTTTCCACAGTTAAAGCGGGTTCGTTGCGTTTTTCCCGAGGTTGCCACTGTCATGCTAACACCAGCGTAAACGGCGCTGACTGTAGTTGAGCCGAGATGCACGTTCCAGCTCATGCTAATTCGCATGCTAAGGCAGCTAGCACATATTTGCTAACTAGCCACTTCCAGAGAGGATAGCGTCTTTGGTGTACCCGCCATCTACTCACCAGTAAGCAGCGTTTGCGGCAAAACGCGTCGGCGTGAGCGTTGAAGATAACCTCCAATGTGTGAATTAAGTCGGTACGGTGCACTCCGTGTATATCCATATGTCTCAAACGATGCGTTAATCCCAAAGTGGTCGCTGCTCCCTCTCCTTCCTTTCGCCGGTCGCCATGTTTCCTCAACATCCAAATAAGCCGAGCTTGTAGCCAGGTCCCAGCGCCGATTTTCCTCCTAACAGCATCCTCCTCTCGGCCCAGAGCGAGGCCGCATCTGAAACACAATCCTGACATCTGTTGGATAAAAGGAAAAACACACTCGGTGGCATGGATTTAATGGAAAAGCATTCATTTCATTTCCCCTCTCTTCTATTTAAACTCACAGAAGGTGTTACGGCATAACACTTTATTTGTTTTTACATTTCTGAGACTTTTTTCACTTCATGAAAAAATAGATTATATTTAAAAAAAAAACTGGAATAACATTTTGTGTTGACACACTGTATTTGGTCACTTTCTTTTATAAGCCTCATTGAAAAATGTTGTGGGACTGTTGACAGGAATTCTGATAGTTTACCCACCTCCCACTTACCTGGAGGAGGCTTTAATATGTAAATTGGGGGTATAAAATATATAGGAATCGGGGCCATAACTGGTCCATCAGAGTGCGGTTTGCTGAAAAGAAAAATGTGAAAACAGTAGTGAATTCACTGAGTAGTTCACTTACACACACACACACACACGGTTTAAATGCAAAACTAATATATGGCAACAATCAATAATATCAATAGAATTATTCCACCTTTTGATCAGCACCATGGACAGCAACTGCAGTGAGTGGTCGGGGGAACAGACATATTTATTTAAGCTTGTGCTACAAACTCACACAGTCTTCTTCCACTAAGCTACCACAATCCACACACAGATTCAGCCTCACACAGTAACACAAAGACAACTGTAACGACTATAACCACGGAACAAAGGAGACAGGCCTATTAACCACCGGTCCCCAAAGACTGACTGGATGGGTCACTGCATAACAAGCATCTCATTTAACAATCATTTCCAGTAGAACCACTTCTACATATATCATACAAACATGTCATAGTATGAGTTTATATGTTCAACATATAAGTGTAACAATGGCTGATTTCATTACATAAACATCTACTACTCAAACTACTCACTCATCAGAGCTTCATCTTTTGGCCCTTGTGCTCAGTGAAGTTGTAGACAACCCTGCTTAAACCCAAAGACCTGGTAGTCCCGCTTTCTTCTCTCCTTACACTTTTCGAACCACTT
>VOQK01014565.1:60150-72759 GCA_015052645.1 Benitochromis conjunctus
AGTTGAGAGCAGTTGACTCTGCACAATCCAGGTAAGAGGCACTGTGGTTGATTCCTTATTTCACTGTGAGAGCCTAATCCCCTGACAGTGTGGTGCATTGTAATATGCAGTCAGAGGCACTAGATGACAGCAGTGCTCATCTGTAGTATTCAATCTGAGGCATAAGATCTCTGCACTTCTCATTTGAGCTTCACAAATCACAGCAATTCAGTGCAAATGACTACATGGGTGGTTTGTGGTTATACAAACCACAAACCACTGTAACCTTACCCAGTGATATTGATGCTTTGAAGACTTACGTGCTGTTATGCCCATATTTCTTCAAAGGTAAACACTGCCTTAGTACCATCCATTCATTGCTGCTGTATCATGAAATGCATAAAAACTTTCTGGACCAGTTTCTGCTCTTCCAGTTGGGGAATTCACTTTTGTCAGTTAAACCTTTTGTTATATTTCCAGTTACAAAAGCACGAAAGGCGTAGTTGTAAGGTTTGTCTCTGTGAATTCACCTAATGGTGAATGCCATTATTACTCAATAGTTCGATATTCTTTGTACATATCAGACTTGAAAATCTACCGTCTACTCGCAATTAAGGAGTGCACCTATTGTTGCTTAGTCCAGCTCAGTACAGGTATTAGTAAAACAAACAAACAAACAAAAAGTTATATACCCTTTAAGTTTCGATTTCTCGCTAAGAAGAAAAAACAACCATTGTAACAGCATCAGGATAACAATTCAATAAAGTCCTGAGTCAAATGTAAAATTTACTTTAAGGTTTCAAGTAAAGGAACTTTGGTTTGCTTATTGGAAATATCCCCTATATGCACAAATCAAAGACGTAGACGGGTGAAAACTTAATGTTAGAAAGTGTAACCCTGGACCCTGAAAGGGAGGAAGAGGTCACTTCACCCCTTCTTACAGAGAGAGCATCTTTATTCTCTGCTCGAACATCTATCCTGATAGGAGAGGTATCCTCTGCCATAGCCCTCCTCCCATCCATCCATAGGTCATGAGAGGTCACTGAATGGTTTAAACCACATGCAGATCTCAACATACATAAACATCCATGAGAGATTTCGCGCTCAGTTATTTCCAACCCTATGATCAAAAACCAAATGAGAAAATTCATTTTGGAAGGGTTACCCCTCAGGCATTTTTCCAAAATCTAATGAAGCTATTCTGATAACTGGAGGCCCAGTAACTTACTATGATAATGGATCTGGGGCTTTCCTGTGAGCATTGAGCAGTGCAGTTTCTGTGTATATTGTGGGCAGAGGTGGGGTGTGGAATTTAATACTCTAATGAATGGCATTTTAACATTTCTGTCGAAGTCTAAGTTTAGACTGGGACTTGACTTAGCTTTTATGCTCAAGATAAGACAGAATTTTAACTGGGTTGCAGTGTCTTGCCAAAGGTAACAATCCAATGTGTGCAGAAGTCTTCAAACTTAAAACATTTACAATAAACATGCGGAAAAAGGTGGATAAATTTGATTAACGCATGTACAATATGAGCTAAAGTCTACTGCAGGACTATCATCCATTATTTTGTATGTTCTTATCCATCTTAGGATCACAGTGGGGTGAAGTGGATCTAAGTTGGCACATGAGGGCTGCTGCAGCTTGCTCAGGAACTGTGTGCGGAGGGTAATCAAAAATCATGTCCAAGATCAGTTTGATTTTCCCAGGAAACACATCCTCACAGCTACAGCTAAAATTCTTCAATATTTCGTTTGTGGTTGATGGAATTCCCCAACAAAGATGAATGAATAAACAACAAAAACAAAGAACAACAATGCTCTGGCAAGGCATCTCTGGCTGTATTTCAACACGTCTAAAACAAGCCTGAACATGAAACTTTCAGTCAGTGTGCAGCACCGATAGATGAGGAAAACGAAAGCTATGGGCCTTTGTATGAAATTACGTGCAGAGTTACTGGTCTCGTTTGTTAATCGTGTGTTAATGCCCATTATTAAAAAGGTTGACACGCACTGGATAATTACAACGGGCCTGAACACAGAACAATAATGCAGGTTGCCCATCTAGCTGACTAGGATTAGTTCCTCTACAGCAATGACTCAGTGCGAGCACACGGTTCAAAATACGTCAATTTCCACAGAAAAAGACTCAGACACTACAAGTTTCATTTCACCAAAAAAAATTTACATTATGTGACAAACAATTAGATCATCTAGAGACTTCCATATGCAAGATAATGAAGTTAAAGGTTGCAAACACTCATCATGGGCATGAATATCATGGTAATTTTTGGCTTTTTATGATTTTTTAAAAACAGTTTAAAAAAAATTCCAGGTTTGAATGATTGTACAGCATACATCCTTAATGACTTATAATATAATAAAATATATATTAGGTGCACAGTTTAATATTATTTCATATTTTTCACTAATCCATGCAGGTCAAAAGTCTACATACAGGTTCAAATATGTGCATACGCTCCCACTAATATTTGGTTAAATGTACCCTAGCATGTTGCACCTCAACCAGCTGGGACTTCTGATATAGTTCTGGTTATTTGACCAGTCGTCTTGGCAGAATTGATAAAGTTAATTTAAATTTGTTGGTACACAAAATTTCAAGAGTGCTGTGGGAAAAATGGAAGGCCAATCCAGAAGGTCAGTGTACGCCTGCTTTATCCTTTCCAAAACCTGTTTAGATGTGTGTTTGGGATTTTTTTTTCTGTTGAAAAACCCTGTGTGTGTGTGTGTAAGTGTCAACCAACCAGCTGTTAATATGAGGCGTAGTTTAAAACTTTGGAGGTAGCCCTCCTTTTTCATTATTTCATCCACTTTGTGCAATGTACCAGCACCACTGGCAGCAAAACAAGCCCAGAGCATGATGCTACCACCACCGTGCTTGGCCACTGGTACAGTTTTATCATTTTTGAAAGTCTTCTCTTTACTCCTCCAAACATAATTCAGTGGTATTGGGATTATCCATGTGAGAAGTTGGAAATTTCAGCTTCGAGGTGTCTATTTTAGATCGGGCCTTTTTTCAAGATGTTTATCTTCTTAGTCCATTGCAGTGTAAAACTTGCATCACTGTGGATAGTGTCACTGGTGTTCTGGCAGTTTCCAATTCACGGCAGGTTTGAGCCTTCATGATTCCTGGTTTGTTTCTGAACATCCGAACCAAATGGACCAATGATGATCACTTACATGAAAATGACTGGCCTTGGTTACACTGAACCTCCAGTAAAACCTCCAGTATAACTTTATTTGATTTAACCAGAATCTATCAGAAAATTAAAAATTAAGAGAAAAAAGTTAGAGAAAGTCTTTGAAATAGGGTAATGTGTGCAAGTGCATATGACCTGAATGATGTAACGTTGGGTTATTACTGTTTAGGGCAGTGGTTGACACAGATGCAGCCCGACACATTTGTGTCTCTGGCAAATCTAATCTTGCTTAGTCTGCCAGGGTCATTGAAAACCAGGGAAAAACTACCTGGAGATGACTGTCTGGTTTTGAAGAGTTCCTCTTTGGTGAAAGTGATGTGACGATAGTAGCAAAAAACAGAGTAACCACAAAGAAACAAGCAAAACATGAGTGAGCAAAGTACCAAGGGTTAGGGCCACCATCTGTGGCGCTATCTTGAATAATTTTTGTAATTTTTAAATGAGCGTGCGTATGTATTTGAGCTTGTATGTGCACTTTTGACCCTTTGTGAAATTAATTTAAAGTTGCGCCAAATTCTTGTTTTTAAAGTAATTAAAGATGTATGCTGTACAATCACTCCACCCTGGGAAAGAACAGCTTAAGGAAATCACTGAAAGCTCCAAATTACCATGACTTTTGTGCCCATGATGAGAGTATGTAAGCATCTGGAGATAGCTCTATTTTTTTAAGATAGGTGTTTTCTTTGAAATATCAGAAATATTCAAATAAACTATATTTAACCCTTAAGTGTACTTAGGGGCACTTTGCAAGGTTTGGAAGAACTTTCAAGGATTTCCAAGTAGGCTTAAGGGTTAAATTCAATTACAAATTTCTAATGTCCCAATCCTTCATTAAGTTTTAATGCAGAGCTACGGTACTGTGCAAAAATCTCAAGCCACCCCTCATTTCCTTTTGCTTCCAAGCAACCACAGTTTCTTGTAATTTTTTTAAGTGGTCATGAGCAATATTTCTCCAGACTGAAGGTCTTTGAAGTTTGAAGTGCGTGTTTGTAAGCTTGTTTGTATGTTTGTGAACCCACTTAACACTGGTCTATGAATCATTACAACACAAAAAATGGCATGTAACTCGAGGGTCATCACAGTTCCATCACAGACGGAGATGTTTAAGCTCCATCAACAGGGAAATCTATGGGTAAATGTCATGGTCCTGGGTCGGTGACCCAGTGTTTTGTTCCCCCCGTCTCGTCTGTGTAATTAGTGTCAGCTGTGTCTCCCAGCTGTTTCCTCTTGGCCCAGTTCACCTCTTGCATTTAGTATCTGCGTTTTCCCCTGCTCGTCATCGCGTCGTACCCTCATACTCGCCTGTGTGTTCTGCTCCAGTTTAGTTTTCTGTTTTTACTCATGCCAGCAATATAGCTGAGGTCTTTGCATTTATGTTTCATCTCCACGAGTCTGCATTTGGGTCTTCCTTTCCTGCCTGCTGCACACAGACCTGACAGAAACACACCATGGGCTGCCCAAAGAAAACAGATGGGGGCTCCAGCCAGCCTACATGGGAGTGCCCATGGCAGTTTTGCCCTTTTGGCTGCCCATGCAGGGGCAAACCCCTTGTAGGTTAGCCCATGCAGTAGGTGGGGCAAGTGTAGGTTGGGCTGCCCATGCAGTCCCACAGTTCACCCACATCTATCCACTGTGGGCCTGCATGGGCATGTTTGCTGGCACATTATTCATAATAAGGAAACACTGTAAAGGGAAATGTTACCTTTGTGGAAAGAATGAAACCACAGAACATGTTTTATTACGCTGTCAGAAATATAAGTGAGAGAGAAGGACACTGACTGAAAACCTCAGAAAAATGGAAGTTGAACTGAGTATAAATAATATATTACAAAAAAAAACAAAAAAAAACTCAGGAAGTGAAAGATATAAGGTCATATTTCATTTTTAAAAAAAGTCAAACTAACTAGTTTGATAGGATTTGAAGGGTTCTTCTTGTTCTTCTTGAGGGCAAGCGGCTCCATAGCATAGTTTTCTTTACATGTTTGACTATCAAGCAAATGATCCATTGTTTGAGAGGAGAGATAAGTCCAGTGGGGGTTATGTCAGGAATGGCATCTGGTGAAAACATCTGATAAATTAAATATGTGGTCCACACTCCATACCAGTTGGTGTTGGGTCCCCATATTGTAAACGGTAGATTGATGAACAATGGGGCTGTATGCATTGCTACCAGTGTGAAATATGGAGATCTGGACCCTGCACTGGGGGCCCTGTGTAGGTCTTAATGTGGGTAGCACACACTACTGGTCAAGTGGTGGACAAAAGAAGAACTGTCAGGCCTAAAAAAAACTACAGCAGATGAACAGTATCCATCCATCCATCCATTCGCTTCCGCTTATCCTTTGAACAGTATCCTTAATACTCATATTATAGTAGTCATATCCTTGGGAAATAATCCAACAAATACCTGACACAGGACCTGAGAGATACTTCTGGCCCTTGAGCTGATGCATCTGTTGTTCACTGAAAGCGCATCAGAAATGGTCTTAGTGAAAAGGTGGCAGTTGGAAAGCCCTTCTTTGGAAAGGAAATAGGAGAAAAGACTGAGACATGCCAAGTTACACAAGACCTGGACTGAAAAATCAGTCGCAACAGGTCTGATGGACTGATGAAAACTAGTTCATGCATTTATTACTTCTAGACTGGACTACTGTAATTCATTATAATCAGGATGTCCTAAAAACTCCCTGAAAAGCCTTCAGAGTCCTGACAGGGACTAGAAAGAGAGAGCATATTTCTCCTATATTGGCTTCCCTTCATTGGCTCCCTGTTAAATCCAGAATTTAAAATCCTGCTCCTCACATACAAGGTCTTAAACAATCAGGCCCCATCTTATCTTAATGACCTTGTAGTACCATATCACCCCATTAGAGCACTTGGCTCTCACACTGCTGGCTTACTTGTTGTTCCTAGACTATTTAAAAGTAGAATGGGAGGCAGAGCCTTCAGTTTTCAGGCCCCTCGTCTATGGAACCAGCTTCCAGTTTGGATTCAGGAGACAGACACTATCTCTATGTGTAGAAGAATAAAGGTTGTCATACCGAATACTGACTTTCAAGCTCATTAGAATTGTACAAACTCTTTTATTCTTTTTCAGCAAAACATGAAGAAATGAGCTGTGCCTGAAGATTGACTACAAGTACAGTACTGTAACTCTACATGAAACTTTCAGTGAAGAGTCCTGATGGCTGCAGATGCTTCAAACCATTCTACTTTCAGGTTTTTAACTGATTCATAAAACACTGTCAGTCAGTTGTCATTGTTCAGCTGTAGGCCCTACATGAACTGTTAAAAGCTCACCTAAGGAGTACTGAATGTTGGAAATACTTTTGTTTACATTCTTGTCATGGGGTAGATAAGAAAACCGATGCTAATCTCATGTTTGACCAATCTTGTCATCTGTCTTAGCGTATTTTCCCAACCTTCAGCTATT
This sequence comes from Benitochromis conjunctus, assembly GCA_015052645.1. Taxonomy (NCBI): domain Eukaryota; kingdom Metazoa; phylum Chordata; class Actinopteri; order Cichliformes; family Cichlidae; genus Benitochromis; species Benitochromis conjunctus. The sequence continues at coordinate 66,783 of VOQK01014565.1, forward strand.
CCTTTAAATCTTGACATCTGGTGTTAGGTGGGTTCAATATGATGCTGACAGGAAAACCGCCGGGTTTGGGATGCCAAAAAAGTTTTGAAACTATGCCTCTTGGCCAAACCATAAGAGAATCAAACTGATAACAAATTAAAGAAATGATCTGAACACCTGCCCCTTAAAGTAAAGGTATCCAGTGACTCTGCTATGCTGTGGGTGTAATCTGCAAGGATGGTTTGTCTCCATTTCTCAATAAAAGAATTATTATTAGGTGGCAAAAGTGAAGACATTCTTTACATAAGTAGAAGTACAGATACCTGTGAACCCTAAGGTCTGCTGTAGTGGCCAAGTACGGAGCACAAGCAAAGGAATCTGAACTAACAATAACTTCTAATATGAGCGCCTGTTCAGGCTGTGATCAGCTGACCTGCTGGCCTTTGTGGATTTACACAACTGAATTCAACATTCAGTTATAAGCAGATGTCTCACGAGCTACTTTGGCTGATTTCCATCCCCTACCCTGTATACTACACCACCTTTATACGAGACAGTATAAAGTTGGTATAAAGATGGAATTCAGTGAATGAATCTGAGCATCATCAGCTTAAATGCAAATTAATATCTGCTACGTTTGATGTTAATTAACTGTTACCATGAGCACCACAGCCACTGAGCACCACCCCACAGTGCTTTACTACAAAATTCACCACATTAGTATTTTCAAGAAACACTTGAAAAAAACCAAAGTAAGTATACCCTAGTTTATTTTGCAGGATGAAAATACATAATTTATAAAAACACATATAAAGATCCAATTAAATGATTAAAATGATGACATCACATTTTTGCAGTTTGTCAAATCCCACAGACCATCCTTACCTTTAAATCCATCCTCCTTTCCTCCCTGTCCGGTCTTTCTTACATCTTTCTCCATCTTCGAGTGAACTTATCGTGCACTCTTTCCTCTCGCTGAGATATCTCCAGCAGCTAGACCTTTTAGCTAGCAATACCCTGTATGACAAATGCACATAAACAGTTTGTGTGTTTGCGGATGTTTGTTGAGCTGATAAAAAAAAAAGAGCTGTATTTGTAACCAGCCAGTTAAAAAATGTTAGGAGTAAGAAACGTTACTCCCTTTATGCTTGCTCCTCTTCGGTAGCGCTAGCTCCATACTGAAGTCCATCGACAGTAACGTACAAACACCTGGTACAACACTGGACCACTTTAATGCTTCACCCTCAGTCCCAGAGTCACCTTTAAGTTGTGCTCAAATGACACCTGTACAACACTGTGGCCCAACACCTTACTAATGCAATTTAGATGCTCATCAAATTTCTTCTATTTATCCACCTCAGGAGGAAGCCTATCCCAGCCTTCATAGGATGAAGGTTAGGGCACATGCTGGACAGGCCACCAGTCAAGCACAGCGCTAACACAGAGCAACAAACACATTCACAGATATGGGCAATTTAAACCTGCCACTTCACCTAACCTATGCATGTTTAGGACTGTGAGAGGAAGCTGAAGCACCCAAAGAGAACAGATGGTGGATTTGAACCCAACCTAACTGTACTTTTGACCTCTGACCTTAAAGCCCAGGGGTTCAGGAATTGTATCCTGTTGGGTTTCAAAAGTTGAATGAAAGCGATTTCATATCTCTCTGTGTGTGTGTGTGTGTGTGTGTGTGTGTGTGTGTGTGTGTGTGTGTGTGTGTGTGTGTGTGTGTGCGTGTGCGTGTGTGTGTGTGTGTGTGTGTGTGCGGGTGGGTTGTTAATACACATAAAGCATAATCCAGCTGTCTGTACTTTCAACGACTATCCCAGCTGCACTCGTTCTCTCAGCCATGCAAGAAGAGTCAGATCTGATTTACTGTGATGTTTCCTTTGATATTTATTTATTTAACTGCCTACTCTTGTTTGCTCAGGGTATTTTTTTTTGCCCATGTTTAACTTTACTTAAAATTGGATCTTAACTTACATTCAAGTCTACTCCTGCTTTCCTGTAAATCACGTGGTTTTGGGACTTGTTTAACTCTTCGACTCCTATCGTTGCTCTGTGAGAATTGTATTCATGAAGGACTCATTGTGCCAGGAAAGGAGGTGAATGTCCTCAGGGGAGGAGCAGTAAATGCATTCACAGATCAAACCAAAATAAAGAAGCTGGTGCACATCTTTTGTATTCTTGACATGCAGGATTGTTTTGTTTTGTATCTTTAAGCCTCCACTTTTTTAAGACCTGTGTCAACAACAAATCAGAGCTTACTGTAAGGACTTTACACAAGATAATCACACAAAATTACATTCAGTTCTATACAGCCGTTCTTCTTTTTTCTCTGTGCATGATCCATTCAGCAAAAACAACAAGTTAAGATGAGCTTAAGAAGTGATTTTGTTAGCAATCAGTTCTCAAGTTATCAGATAATGATTAAATTAATCAAGGTGTGATTAAAGTGTCGACTTTCAACATTATGTTTTCACCAAAATGTATACATGACCTGATAATGAATTAAAGCAACTTCATACATGCTATCCTCAAAAGCTCAAAGGTAATTGGACACACACACTTGATAGCCAGATGATGCCTGGTCCCCTGTTATTCAAATAAAACTGTAGTTCATAGCTGATCACAGAATCCCTCAATAACAGGTCCAAAGAGGTCCAGTTATTCAGATCAAGAGAAACAGCTCGTCATTCGAATCATCACATCATCTGTTAAACATGGAGGAGGCAATGCTGCTGTATGGTTGTGAGTAGAAACAGGTCACTCTTGTTTACTGATGATGTGATAACCTCAACTTCAGTATCTCATTTTACAGAATAATGTTTTTTTTTCCATGTAAGAGCTGCATGAGCCAAAGTAAGATAGTAACGTGACACACACATACTAGCAAGATGTGAAAATAAAGGCCAGCCATTGGCTGATCCTCCCTATGTTCCCGTCCACTCTCTGCTCTCATATCAAAATAAAGGCTAAAAAATAACTTATGCATATGAGGAAGAATGATCATGTTTGTCCTCCCTTAATACTGCAAAGTCAAACAAATCTATGATTTTGAAAGTTAAAGCTATCACTCTCAGCCTGTGTACTGTACGTAAGTCTACACTTGGTAAGACAGACCTTTAGGAAGCGTTTAATTAGGGCCAGAGCCCAAAACACCAAACAGGTGTGGAGTGAAATGTTAAAGTTTTTGAGTGTGTGAGCAGGCTCGGATCCAAACGCTAAGTTAGTTTCGCTCTGAGACATCCAGATTCACATCGATACACTCCATCAGTCTCCACGCTGTCTCCGTTCCCACTTGGTGCGACGACACAGCTGATGTTTCACACCTGATACGTGCCTACAGTGCCTGCGGCTGTCTATGACTAAGTAGACGTCAGGTTGGAATGCCAGAACTATGAACGGGACATAAGAGAAATATCTTAACTGAGTCTTTGCCAAAAATACGTGTTTTGCAATTTAAAACATTCATGTGTGGATTTTGCTGTGTGGGTAGCGCAGGCATTAATGCAAGTATTAATATCGATATTTGCTAGGCTAAAGTTACATGCTGGCTCCAGCCAGAGCAGTTTTGTAAATATTGCTTGATTGACTGAATTCATGTGCTGCAGAAGTACTTCCCTCAGCAACAATATAACAGAAACCACCAGAGGCCTGGGGAAATTTTCTGTTGCTTCTCTCGTTCCAATTAAATACAAGCCCAGTTCCACAAAGTTGAGACACTGTGTGAGATGTAAATAAAAACAAAATGCAATGCATTGTAAATATCACAAACCCATATTGTTTCCCACAACAGAACGTATCTGAACGTTTGATTTGTTCTCTCTCATTATCTACAGTATATAATACCATCCATTCGCTTCCTCTTATCCTTTTCAGGGTCGCGGGGGGCGCTGGAGCCTATCCCAGCTGTCTTGGGGCGAGAGGCGGGGTACACCCTGGACAGGTCGCCAGTCTGTCGCAGGGCTAACACATAAACACAGACAACTATTCACACTCACATTGACGGGCAATTTAGAAAACATGCAAACTCCACACAGAAAGACCCCGGCCTGATGGTGGAATTGAACTCAGTATATAATACCATCAAGAGATTTTGAGAGCCTTGAGAAATAAGGGACAAGGCTGAAAATCAGTGTTGGATGCTGATGATCTTTGGTCCCTCAGGCAGCACTATATTAACAGAATCACTGCATGGGTGCAGGAACACGTCCAAAAACCTCTGTCTATGATCCTCAAATGCAGGTTAAAGCACTATCGCACAAGAAGAAAGTAAATGTGAACACTGCCATCTTCTCTGGGCCAAAGTCATTTAAAATGGACCGAGGCAAAGTCGCTTACACATCTCGAAAGGAGCCGTTAGTGCTAGAAAGTTTCAGACAAACATATGCTCCCATGCACAGGAGTAGTCTTTTAGATTTTTGGCGAGATAATGCTAAACCGCATCTGTTTCCTGAGCTTGGCTTGATGTTGGGAGAGCCTGGGTGCTGAACAGGAGAAACTTCCTCGTGAGTGCAATGTGCAGCTTTTAGAGCTCACAGCTTCTCTCACAACAACATAAACACATAACCATGAACTCATACTCTCTGCATGTGTAAAAGAGCACTTCAGAAGGTCAACACGCAGATTCAAGGAAGTGAAACTTCTACCAACATGAACACACAAATTGTTTTTTGGAAAAAGGATTTAAACCACTTTCATGTGTGTGTATAAGGAACTGTGAGACAGTTGGGGGGAATACAGATGGGACCATGAGTATCTTATTTTAAATTTCGCAACACACAAACTCTCAAGATGTGATTGCTTAGCAGGTGTTTACTGCAGCCAATAAGCTGTAGAATAATTTTAATATTTCAAAGTAGAACGAGGATGAAATCTTTGCGTCCAATGGGAGCATTAATGCAGAGTTTACAGTGTTTTATGCCACATACTGGCTCTCATTCTGCAAACTCTGTGGTTTTAATACACGGTTCAAATGGTGTATTCTTAGTTTAACAGGAACGTGTGACCTTCTTATTCTAAACATTCATTTGTGCATGCATATGGAGGCAGCCCCTTACATCTGAAGAGGAAGCCTTTTTAGAGAGATCAGACTAAACAAAAGCTGTAAGCTGCAGGCCACAAACCTAAGATCATAAGCTTCCTTAATATTAAGATAATCTTGATTCATCGCATGCAGTTAATGGAAAAAAAAACTAAAGAGTAAGATTAATGGGGAAACTGGTCTACACTACTTCCTGTGAAACAAGTTAGACTTCACGTGTGGCTGCCCACAGGCTTTGTGAAAGTTGCATCATTCCTGGCAAAACCCTCTTTTCTGGCGGGAAAGGTTTGGCTGCTCTTGTGCATCAAATCCTGCTCTCCCAGATCAAGATCCAGTGTTGGATGCATGCACGCACAAGCATAAACAATCAAATAGAGGAGAACACAATAAAGCGCTTGCCCGTACGCATTCCATGAAAAATCCCCAAACCACACTGTGAATAGACGGATCCCAATGGCTAAAGTTTGGCGTTATTACTGTAAGGACAAGATTAAGATGAGATATTTACAACTTTCCGCTTTATGCAGTTGTTTGTTTTGGAAATGCAGACTCATATCTTTGTGTAGACACAGTAATCGCACAGTTTTCCAAACCACAAAATGATACTATCACTATGCAGGTCTTCACACTTCAGTATTGTGGATGACAATTCCAGAAATAGGCCATTTGTACTAAATCTGTTCAAATCTGCATGAATGCACCTAAAGCCAAAAAAAGCCCTAAAGGCAATACTGAATAGTTGTTAAAAAAGGTCTTTAAATTTCATCTGCAAAGAACAGATTTTAATAAATACATTCAAGGACATTAAAAGAGACAGTGCTTGAACATTACTGCCCCTGTTCAGCCTGAGACTAAGACTGTGACATTATTCGTAGCTTTAAATATTATTCTGGCCGTTTGTGAATGTCACTCTTGATCCTCTGCACATATAGTCTTTTTTTATTGTTAGTA
>VOQK01014572.1:0-11450 GCA_015052645.1 Benitochromis conjunctus
AAAAGCGCCTGTGTACATTATCAGGAGTTAAATTCTATTATCATCTTTTCATTAACTGATGATATTAAATGTCACTCAGTGTTATCTTCCGCATCGCCTTGTCTGCACAACTCACTTTTTCTGTATAATGAGAGCTTTGTTCAGCCTAACTTCACTTATTGACTGAAGCCAGCGGTCGATTTAACCATTGATTTTACATGCAATTTGAAGAGAGTATGTTGCATTCTGTCTGCAGACGAATGTGGTCAAGTGATGGTTGATAATCAGTGGCGAGAGATCAAGTCACATCCCTTCTCACGTGCACATCAACAGCTGAGCATTACGGCCACTGGACTGGATCACAGTCTGTCCGGCTTGACGACAACATGGCACTTTCTGTCATGCTGGAAGGTTAGAGCTTACTGAGGATCGCTAGCATTAAAATCCCAGCCTCATGTGCTGCACCACACACCTGCCATGACAAGAGCAGATGTACATTGTGGTTGTCTAAAACACATGGCCTTGGTCCCTTTTGGAGTGCACTCTATTAGTCTGAAAACTGATTGTGTCCTTTTGCTTTAGACACTATTAGGCTTAGATTGGTGTTCTTTGAGTTCGAATAGCTAAAGTGGCTATGGCCTTTTCTAGACTATTATTTAAAAGAATGGTGACCTTATTAAAGTGTACCGCTAAGTATAATTTGGATTTTCATCAGATGTGTGGTTGGCTGTAAAGTTGTTGTAGTACATGTGCAAAAAAGAACAAACAAAAAAAAGCAAAACAAGAAAAACAATGATTTTTTTAGCAGCTGTAGTTAGGCCATTTTTGCAGCAAAACTGGGAACCTAAATTGCAGTTACTCAAACATCAACCTTACACTTAATGTGAAACAATTTTGAGAGGAATTAAATCTAAAAAAATAATGTTGTACTCATAAATATACATTTAACCTCCTAGGACCCGAACCCGTTCATGGCATGCATTCATAATTTCTCTTTGTTATTTGGGCTTATTGGGACCTGATGAATGTAAAAACAAAGAATGCCCTGATTTTGTTTTTTACCGAATTTCTGTTTCTGAGGAAACTGAGATCCACATATGAGGACATTCTTTTTACATTTTGATAGAACAGTGGCAGTACAATGTCCTCGTAAGAGGATATCAGGCCCATGTAGAGCAGGATTTCGTATTTTGGTTTAGACAACCAAAAATGTGATGTCCACATATGTGGACGCCAGGTCCTAGGAGGTTAATATTGTGTACTTATGTCTTCCGACAAATTTATGTATGCTAATGAACTTAATGCATTAAAAATACATACGAGCGGTTTCCACTATGTGAAATTCTTAGTCTTGGCCCACCATCTTAAATGCAGTGGCCGAGATGCACATCGCCGTTCTGCCTAATCGCATTTTATGTATATGGTCCTATACGTAGTACACTGAAGGTGCAGGAAAACAGAATGTAGAGATGTTTGCGTGCCATGGAGGCAATAATACCAATGGAGGCATTGGATCATACCAATGTTTCATCATCTGCAAAGGGGTCCCCTTCACCAAAGAAGGGAAAACACAAAGAAGACAATGCAATTTATACTGTTACTCTTACTCCTCACCTCAAGGTGTATCTCCTTAATTGAAGCCAGGGCTCTAATATATTCCTCTTGCTATAAGAGCTGTGTAATACCCAAATTGTCATTTGTGGGATAATAAAGGTTCATTCTATTCTATTCTAATACACAAAAATGTGCATGAATTCTGATATTGTCTTAGAAATGCCAACTTGCTTTCTCTGGACAGCTGACAAAAAGCTGGTTAAAATACCACAACAATAGCTGGTTATAAGCTAACATTATGTCAATTTTAGACTTGAGTGTCCTAAAGATCACATTTCCCTTTGATAACCAGTGTGATTACATTAAGAGTTTTTTTTTTTTGAGTGTCCAAGTCCAGAAATGTTACATGGATTTCAAAGAATGTTTCACTAATGCTGGCTAACAGTGGCTAACAGCTGCTAACAGCGGCAAAAACAGCAGCTCTTACCAACAGAAAAGTTCAGGATAGCCTCAACTACTCACCTCAGTATTGCTCTCATTAAACAGGAATGAGTTTCACTGACTCATTGATTTGCATCATACTAGTTCCACAAAGTTTTATAGAGTAAACAAATGTGGTCACATTTTGACAGCTGAGGTAAACAGTGGACCGACAGCCTCCCCTCGCTACAGATGAATGGCAGCCAGAGTAGTTTGTCATACAGAAGCCACTGTAACTAGGATTAGGAGAGGTAAGAAAACAGATTCTACTAGGTTGCGTCTAGTGGTGAGATTTTACACACTGTACCTTTAATTACCACGCGCCATAAATTACAATCAAATTTAGATGAAGCAGAGATATTGCTTCTTTTTAAAAAAAAATCATACTAAATAAGCCACCATGTGACTATGGCTACCACCGACTAAAAGACCACCCTTCTGGCAATGCGACTAAGCATAACATGCTCATAGAACTGGAGTTATATCCAGTAACTTCAGTTGTTTCTGTAGCTGATATTCTCTGTACCTAATGTTCCCACGAACATTTCAAAAACCTGTTTAAGATAATATACGTATAAGCTTTATCAACAATTTCCTTGGCAACAATTCTACTTCACACTTTTTTTTAATGAAGTGTTAGAAACATGATCGTATTATGCATGCAACCTCATGGTGCATATTCACCACATGGCATAGAGAAATTTGTCACACAACTTAACAAAATAGTTACTGCGACATTAGTGATATTAGTGTGAGTAATTGTCTCAGCCTGGCCACACCTATAAAAACTGTGCCTGCATGAGGAACCCATGAAGGAAGCTTTTAGGGTATGTGCATTAGAGAGAATGTAAGACCTGCTGGTTGAACTGGCTGACTTCCTGTTTGCTTTTTACACACATGAACAGGATCAAAAAGAAAAATCATAACGCTGCTTTAGACGTTCCAAATGCTACTGAACTCGTAAAAGGGTCGCTGAAACAAAGAGGGATGCCTTTTCCATTACATTTAGTCATCTGAGCCTTTGTCAATATGAAGATATTAAGTGCAGCTTTTAACGTTAACTATAGTTTTTAGGTCTGAAAATGTGGAAAGTGCATTCCATCGAGCCCAGAAACGTCAAGTACAAACCCCTGAGCTGTTGGACAAGTCACTGCTCTCTTTGCTGCCTTTTTGTATTGCTGTGTCTCGCTGTCAGCTTTGTAAACCGGGGTAACGTGTCAGAAAGTCAGGGGTTATATTGATGCTTTTTCAGGATGAATTCAGTCTCTATATCACTGGAGGCTAGCAGTGCATCTGTTCATAACATTTCTGCTACCCAGCCTTCTCTGGCACCCGGTAATCAACGTGAGTGTTAGAAATTAGATGTAGCACCATCCAGAATGATTCTCCTCACTTCATAAAGCTTCACATCAACACTCAGAAACATCCTAAAGGTCATTGTTTTTATGATCTGACGTGTTTTGTTCTGTTTTTTTTCTCTTGGAGGCACACAGTGTGGTATTTGTTCCATTCTCCTCCTCCACCTCGCCTCAGTTTTCCACCCCAACACTTGTCAGTCATTTTGATGTACTGTCTGCTGTCTACCTCTAGCTCGGGGCTATTAATCGACAAAACAAAGAAAGAAAAGAAAACAGAGATGTTCAGTGTATTTTATTTTATTTTTTTTAACATGTACACTTGGTCACGTGTTCCTCCTTGCTGCTTTATCTTGTTGTTGCTGTGACCTTTCTGTGCTTGACAGCAGGAACAACAGCAAACATGCATATAGACGCGTGACTTATGATATAAAACACGACCTGGTATTTAAATATGGGAGTCGGTGCGTTTTTTTAGCTTTGCAAGAAGGAGGCGTTTCCTTCTTTTGGCATTGCAGAAGAAAGAAACGGCTTCATCCTTAGGACTCTTAATCAGTCAAAATGTATCAGATCAATGTACGGAGGTCGAATGTCACCTAGTGAAATTGGTGAAAGTGAGCCTCAGGGCCATGGGCACCAGCTAATGAAATTTTGATGCAGCTTTATTTAGAACTATTTTAGAGGATTGCATTCCAGGCTCCATTTCCAACTTCAAAGATGAGCTTTCACCACCGCTGGGGGTAGCAAGCCTAACGTCACCACTTCTTGCAACAGGAAAGTTCCACACAGTTTTGTGCTCGAGTTCCCCACCCCCACCCATCTTCTGTCATTCAGAAGGCTTTCAAGTGATCACTCCTAATCTGACTCATTTTAGTTTTCACTCATTTTCCGCTTTGCTTTGTTAATCCATGAAGTGAGATACGCAGCGGACTTGTGTGTGGCTTTCTCGATTAGATTAGATTAGATTAGTGCTTTCGTCACTCAGGGCCAGATGAGCGATAGACAGACAGAGACGGAGAGAGATGGAGTGACTGGAGTGATGGACAGTGGTGGTGGGTTTTAAAGAACTGCCAGCTATGCCACAGAATAAACACTTCACTATGTACAATGTGTATATTTGATGCTGATGATTCTGCTAATATGCAGTAATGTCCCAGAACTGATGTAACTGGTTGTATTTTTCGATTGTCTCAACGTGCTGGGTGTGTATAGATAGAAGCTTATGATCACCGTCTAATTTTTGCTACATTTCTGCACTGTGTGCTTTGACAGGGAGCTCTGTTACATCAAGTCAGCCACATCTGATCTTTCTGTTGGTCTACAAGTCACCCCAGGTGGCACATTTTCTGGAAGAGGAAGGCAGGGCATTGATATAAATAAGTATGATAGCAATCATAGACCACACACTGTCATCAACTTTTCCTGTTTTCCTCAAATGAGAAGTGGCCAATCCTGGACGAGTGGGTGGAGTTATCACCTAATGCTAGCTAGCTTGATTAACAAGGTGTATCGATTGATTGTATAGATGAACAAAGAGAGATACCTGCAAATTAGAGCTTTTTCCTTCTTTCGACTGATCCCTTTTGGGGTTGCAACAGCCAATCATCTGCCTCCACCTCACCCTATCCCTTACAACCTTCTCTGCCACACCAACCCTCTGCATATCCTCCATCATTACATCCATGAACCTTCTCTTTGATCTTCCTGCCTGACAGCTTTTTTTTCCACAACGTACGGGACTTACAGAATCTGTTGCTAACATTTTGGTGTAGAAATCCTAGCACACCTTCAGGGGCAGCTAAAGGGGGGGGGCAACACAATATTATGCAGATTGTCATCATGTTATGTCTGATCAGTGTATGTTGTAGTGCAGTGTATGTAAACTACACCAACAATGTCTTTTTTTAGTGCCGTTACACTCAAGGTGACGTAACAAAATAAAAACTGTACCGAGTACTTAATATTTTCTTATTTTAAACAAGTAATGGGAAAGTTCCTGCAGTATATAATGTCTTGGTTGTATTTAAACACAAGTCTCATTTATTTGTTAAAATCAAGCAAACTTTAAAAAAAAAAACAGTTACTGTAAGTATGCTAGTTGAGCGAGTAGTCTAAAAGTAAAGGGCGCTTAGGTGCTGCAGCTTAGCTGGGTGCAGCAACTGGCGCCCCAGGACATCGCTGACCCGGGGTGAATGCTTAAGAAGAGTCAAATTAACGTTTTATTCCATTACTTATATCGAAACACCAGCAGCGACAGCAGTTCTCAGTGTCATCCAGAGGGTAAATGCTACTTAATCGGGGTAGGGGGGACAAAAATGTGCACAGCCACATCCCTGTGCAGGATGGCCCCACAAATTTACATATGGAGTTTTTTTTTTTTTTTTCATTACTATTAGAATTATTGGTGATGTGTGCAGCAGCTCTCTCCTCCTGTCTTTATCTCTGAGGGTGTACTATTATGTCACACAGACAGGCCGGGCCAGCAGTAGCCAGCGAGCAGCAGAGAGAGCACCTCTGGGTGGTTGGATGTGTTTTGTTGAGCACGGTAATTCAGTCTCCCACTCCTTCAAAGAGACAATGCTTTTGTAACCATGCAGCTTTTTTCTGTCTAGGCTTTTATCCTTGTGGCCCATATTACTCCATATCTTATATAAGGACAGATTATAGAAAATAAATAAATAAATAAGACAAAACACTCGTCCAGGCAAAATGGCTTCAAACAGCCAGCAGTTTGGAGCCTGATATGCAGCTTGTACGCCTATCTTCCTCTGAAGTTGCATCTAACTCAATTTGCTGACTGCTGTGACATTTTTGTGATCATGGAAAAGTGCAGCGGCTGAATTTATTGTCGCCGGGCCTCTGCTTTTTATTTATTTATTTATTTTTTGATGAATGTGCATTGAGCGCATCCTTTTCCGGCAGCAGGCATTAAAACTTGAATGATCTCATTTGTGTTTTTTTTCCGCTCCGTGAAACGGACAGACCAACAATGGCATCTGCACCGAGGACAGCAGCGAGGTTTGAAGTGAACGGACCCAAAGCTGTTAAAACAGAGGGCTTTGCTTTATGACTGTAGAATTGAGCAAGCTGTGTCATAAATGTAGGGATCATTTGCTCGTAAAAATAGCGTAACCGTCGCATGTACGTAAGTGGGAATTTCACACAAGAACAGATGTTACTCATCCAAACTAGAACATTTTCGTATATGGCATGGCAATAAAACAGTCCATTATGCTATGTTAAGCTGATCTTAATAACAGAGGACTTCATTTAGAGGCCACTCATACTCATGCACTATGTCCACTTTGTAGTCATCCACTCATAGAGTGAAATGTGTGAGTCACACACAAGCTTACCAACTTTAGGTACTGTAGGACATGACACTGACAGCGTGCGCACCTTCCCCAGTATCCAGACAAATTTAAAACACTACAATATCTGCTAGTTTTTACAGCGTGGCTCTTCAACCCGCACATGCGAAGCAAACAACTAGATGAGTTGACTATGAGGGCTGAATTAAAATCATCATCACGCATCCACGCTGTTCTCACTGAAGCCCTATGTGCTGCTTTACATGACTGCATTTGTAAAAGAAGCCAGGATCACGCAGAAAGCTGTCAGTGGCATCGCAAAGAGGTTTACAGGTGGAATTCTTTTAACTTAAAAAAGCACTCCAGCCTCCCACATCTTGTAATTGCACCCAGCTATGACTAGAAAAGAAAACTTGGACATGCATTAGAAAGGTGTGGAGAAATCCGAGTTTTTAGACACGTTCGGAGAATGCGTGGGTTTTGTAACAAAGGGAAGAAGGTCCCAGTTGCTCTCATTTTACAAAGGGTTTACGGGAAGGTAGAAATGACACGCCACTGCTCATCAGCGTCCAAAAACGGCTCCAGCTCCTTGCTCCACTTACTCCACTGTGGAGTCTTTTCTTTCTCTTCCTTTTCTAGGCTTGAAGAAGTGCAACCTGGAAGGAAGGCATGGAGGATTGGATGAGCTTTCCTAGTTTGGCAGGATGTGTCCCTAAATATTCCACAACTCTCAAAGGGAAATGATCTTTCTTGTTGTCGCTGTAGTCAAACGTTCTTTAGTTTGTCATATATATCAAACACGTTTGGTCACACTCAGGAATAATATTTGCACTAATGCTATAGTCAGAGTGGGGGAAAAAGTGGTTGGGGATGGTTGCTGTCAGGGTCTGTGACCCAGCATTTTGTGTTTATTTTGTATTTGTGATTTCTTATGTTACATTGAAAGAATGTTAGGTTTTAGTATTATTATCAGGTAGCCTTGAGTTTTAAGTCTACTTTAGGTTATTCTGTGTCTTCTTAGTTATGAGTCTTTTCCTGTTCACTTGTCGTCAGTGTTTTACTTTCAGTTATGCCTGTGTTTAAGTCTCTCTTATCGGTTCGTCATGTTGTGTTAATCTGTCATGTTTCATGTCCGTGTTTCCTATGTTATCATGCTTGTGTCATGTCTGTGTCCAGTTATGTTTCCTGTTTTATTTTGAAGAGGTCTTGTGTTCTATGTTCATTGTTTTAGTTTCACTTTCCCCGTGGTGTCATGATGTTCATGTGTTACCACTTCCCCTGATCACCTCATGTGTGTGTTTAGTCTGTGTTTTCTTTCGTTCATCAGGTCGTCTGTGTTATCTCCCCCCACGTCTTGTCATAGAAGTCATAGTTTTCATAGTAATCATAGTCGTCACAGTCATCACAGTAACATTAGTTGTTTCATAGTAACTCAGTCTAGTTATTTATTTTTCCCAGTTGAGGTTTTCAGTCAGCTCTTGCCGTTGTTCGCTTTTGTTCGAGTTCATGTTCATCAGCCACAATCAAAGGCTCGCTTTCGTTTTGAAACTGAGTTTCGTCTCCCTCAGTGTCTGCATTTGGGTCCTTCTCTCTCTCAGCACACAGTCAGCTCCTGCTGGCTGTGACAGTTGCTTGACCAAAATTAGATGATAAATGAAATAATGTTTGCAATGAGCTTGTGAACTTCCTGCCTTTGAAATGGTTGCTTCAAAGATGTAGCCCAAGTGTACTGAGTCAGTCTGTTTGCGATTGCAACCTGTTTGTAATAATTTTGCAAAAATTGCAAATCTGTTGCCAACTACATACACAGAAATTCACACTAACTACTTACATTCACAGAAGCGCAGAGATTTGAAACAGAAATTCAGAAAGTCTTCCCCAAATAGTGATGTAGTTGCTGCTGGACAGGAGTTGAACTGCCAAATAACATAAGTGCTTGTCAACCTTGCTTTTAGATTGGACTATAATCAGAACATAACCAGCTACATCATGTCCCCTATTGCAAAGAGAGACAGTGGACAAGTTGGACACATCTGTGCAGACTGACACAGATTCAGTGTTATAAATTCTGCCTGAGAGTGTGGTTGTCACTCTCACTCAGACCATAACTAATTGGAGGTAGGATACTTTCCACCAGGTGACTGGTGCTTGTGATCGAAAGTGACAAAACGTCAACCTCTTGATGACCATAGGTTGGTTGAACTATTTGCAGCTGGTCTCTGACAGCAAAAAAACAACAACAGGAAGTTACCGCCCTGTTTTTACTATAGTGTGACTGAGCCATGAATGAAGACATAGCTAGTAGCTTTTTATTTTAGCTTACCTTATCTTTATTGATTTGTTTAGCTTAACACAAAGGTTTAGAGAACCATCAGCCATGGTTTTGTGTTTAGTGCAGTTTAAATGTGGATTTAGTGACTAGTTTCTGGTTTTTGTAGAAAACTAAGCTTACTACCAACTGTTGCTAAATTTATATAGGAAACACAATTAAGCCAACAGTCACGAGAGTAATATCAGCCATTGTCATATTTCCTGAAATGTTAAATTGTTATTTAAAATGTTGCAACATCTCAAAAAATACACGTTTTTTTTAAATAGCCAACAGAGGCAAAGTTAGCTAACTGCACTAACCCGAGACGAGCAGAGACAAGCGGCTGTTGCCAACTGTTGTAGGTGCTGCCAAGAGCGTGAGGCCTGATGCTTTCCCCTGGTGCTTTGCGATATACGCACGTTAGAAAAATTGCATAGTTATGAAATCTTTTTGCCCCCCAAACGTGTGCATCTTCACTCACACACATACATGCCCACATATATATGCATCCAGATATCGCCTAGCTTCATGTTCCACTGGAGCATCTCTAAATGATTTCTGACAAATCTAGCCAGTGGTACAGAGACATCTTAAAATAAACTGCCCTTTTCCCTCCATCTCCTCCTGACTGCTGCTGAATTCAAATCACATCTCCCTCCCCTTTTTCCTGAGCTCTGTTGCCCGAGGTTGGGCCTGTGACTCATCATAAAGGAAAGAGAGTTAGATAATGCGGTGGCACACTGAAGACAATGCACACAGCATACATGGAAAGGAATACTATATAAGAGAGCAAAGGAATAAGGTCAAGTTCAATCACTGAATGCACACGGGGTGAGGCTGCTGTGAGCACAATCGTTTAAGGAGGCTGTTCACAGAGGGAATAATAGTAGTTGTATACAAAGACGGCCTGAGCGCAGGTAGGCTTATTCAGTAAGTCAGAAATTAATTAGCTGTTGCATTTTAATATGTGATTTCCTTTTCACCTCTTATAAAGGTTAATAATCCAAGTGTCAAGTGAATAAATTAGCTATAATTTATTAATATTGTAATAAATGATGAATTCTTTCGCTCGTAATTGCAAGCTACGTGAAAGGATAAAGATTGTTTGCATGACAGAAGTAAAAATAAAGTGGTAGGGAAAATGTAGGGAAACGTAGGGGAGTATGCTTATTGCATCCTCGTTGTTATAAAGACATATCGTTCTCCCAATAGATCATAATGCAAGATAAGCTCATTTCCTATTTCCTGCAGTAATGCTAAGCTGTCTCTTCCTGCATCTCCTTCATTATTTGATTGCTGTAAATTACACAAACTAAATCAGTCAAGGTGGAAAACACTGGATACATCTCATTTGATTTTGATGGTATGCAGGGCGCAGTGCATATTATGCTGCAGTACACTGTAAATAAGCATGGAATACCTTTAATAAGCCATGTTACAGGAGAGGTCGGTCAGCATTTCCCAGCTGTCAAAGCAAATCTTCAGCTCGGCAAGCTCTATTGCTGAAAAATAGGAGCTATTTGCAAGCAATGCCACGACTGCATCGGAGCGAGGAACATTTGACATTCATCAAACATGAACTGGATATAAATGAATTCCCAGCTCTGCTCAATGTGTACTTTGTGAACTGCACATTATAATCCTGTGCATTCTTTTAAAGGTGTTAATAACAAATGTGCTCCACTGGGCTTCATACCTTTTTTTTTTTTTCCCCAGTTCCACAAATTTTAGCTTTGGCCTTACACTGCTGCTTTATCTATTTCAGGAAATTGCAGTCATGTATATTCCATAAAGAATATCTATGCATCTGATCCACAACCCAGCAACTGCAAACACTTAAATCTAATTCTAATCAAATGTAATTCACAGCCCTGACTTGTTAGCTATGAGCTGTCTGCAGTCTGGTGTCTGATTGCAGCTGGTGATGTGTTTACAGTCTTACCGTGGTGATTAAGTGCTGGAACGGCTGTTCTCCTCCAGCCGCTGCTAAATTAAAATGGGGACGAGAGATGGGGCCTGTCATCACCAGCTTTAGCACCTCACACGCAAGAGAGGGAATGTGCCACGGAGTCAGCAGAAACTCACCTGTTATGTTTACAGTAAATTAGTACCATTACTTTGAAGTTGCTGAAATCAGGAAAATGCACAGGACTTCCCCAGTAAATTGCCAAACCGCCTTCTCCCAATAGCAATTGCCCCATCATATCTTAGCAACAATTACTAGTGGAGGCCTGGCAGGCCTGTCAGGCTAACTTAGAGCTGCAACAACAACAGACAGAAGTTGTCCAAATTAAAACATTTGCCTTTTTTATTTACACTAATATATAAAAAACTGTTTAGGTAAAGATGGCAAGCTCACAGTGACAAAATCACAATTACACTGAACAAAAATAGAAACGCAACACTTTTGTTTTCGCTCCCAATTTCCATGGGCTGAATGTAAAGATCTGAAAATGTCAG
>VOQK01014582.1:3183-17740 GCA_015052645.1 Benitochromis conjunctus
CAACCAAAAAAAAAAAAAAGTCGAGGAGTTAGCTTGAAGAAGAGGTGTGGTAGGGTGGATACACGTCCTCCTCAGCGTAGCAGTATGTGAGCTCACACCGCGGGGAAAACGCTTTCTGAAAGTACCACAAGAGTGTGTAAACAACAATTGATTAGTCTAACACATTAACCCGGACTTTAAGTTTGAACAAATGCTTTGTCTGCGCGCGTTTCCATAAGCAGCAGTGTTTAGTATGCAGAATGCATTCAGTAAAGACATTTTACCGAGAACTATAAAACAGATGTAAACAGACCAATCTGAGTTAGCTATAAATAGCTATAATTTATTTTTTTAATTTTTCTTTTAAAGCAGCATTTAATAGACCCCCTGTTTATGGAAACAGACTGCTAAATTGTTACAGAAACCAAAGTTACAACCGTGTAACTTAGCAATAGAGGAGTAATAGAGAGACAAAAACGTTTCAGGGTGGCCTGACAGTTTTTAACGTGCCTCGTCAAAGCCGCTATTTAACTGTCATTAATCAGAAAATATATACAGTCGCTGTACTATAGGGAAATCACCGTTGTTCTCTTGCTTGGAATACTTTACACTGCTGTACATTTACACAAGCGAGCAATGGGCGACCATCGCCCGGCAAGCACTGTTTATTTTAGCGGACACAGTAGCACACAAGCACGTATAAAAACATATAAAATTCAAATGTGAAGATTAAATAAAAGAAAAAGAAAACTAAAAAAAAAAAAATCCCATCCAGAGCTTACCTTTGCAACCAAACATGAATACCAGGCCCACGGAAATCCCGCCTAACCGCCTTTAATTGGACGGTGAAGGACGGAATGACTGAGAATTCAAGCTGCTATTGGCCAGATGTCTTGGCAGTCACGAGGTCGGCGTGGGGTCGGTTGTGACGGAGAGGTCGCACCGATTTCACACAACGTGGATGGGGTTCAGTCAGTCGTAAGAATAGATCTGTAACGGAGGTGCCGTATGAGCGGCTGACCGCGGAGAGGAAGCAGGGCGGGAATCTGCGTCTGGAAAACACACCCAGTGTGTATACGTGTGTGCGTATGTGTTTATTAATATTAGCACACACATACAACTTTTTGTGTCTGCAAAAACAATAGCCGCTTCCATTGTTACCCAGCTATATAATTGAGTGCATCGTATAGGCCTGGCTGTTTGGGCACTGCATAAATGTAAATGCAGATGTACGTTTGAGGAGAATACAACCAGGCACGAAAATAAGTGATTAATCGTGTGTAATATCTTTAATTGGCTGGCCAGATCCCAATTCTGAATTTTATATTCTTGATAAATACCAAATAAAAATTCTATACTGTCGTAGTTATGAGGTAAACTGAAAAATGATGGGGTCATTGTTTATTAGTTTTACATATATAGTATTTCACATACTATGTATGAGCTTACCTTTACAAAAATAAAACAGTTGTATGCTACTCTACTACATGTGCTACAGACAGTACTGGCAGTATTGCAAAGTTGTTAAAGGGAACAGTGGAATTTATATAATAATGGATTACAGTAGGCATAAAGGTCAATCATAGTAAAATATTATAGCCCAGACTTTTTTATAATAGAATTATTTATTAAGTGAATGCCTTGGATATACCCAGAGTATATGTGTTGCACCATTAGAACAGGTATGCCATTCCAATACTGACTGTTACATAATTATATTATGGCTTAAAGTCCCCGTTTTATTATATGTGATACTATATTAAAAAGTACCTTTGCATCTCTGAGCTTGGGGATGCCCAAGTTTGGGACACCAGATTGAATGATGGGCAACAGTATGGCTAACGTTAATGTCTTTTATTTCATCTGATTGCAAAGAAGCACAAATCTACCATTCGATCTTACGGACCACTAATAATGATCTAAATAACTAAAAACTAAAAAGAACTTCATATTCCAAAAATAAAAAAAAAATACAAAAATTACAAAAATTAAAATTATTAAATTATTTATTGATAATGAAATCTTATCAGCAGCTAGAGCTGCTATAGTCAATCACACACACACGCACACGCTTGGAGCATTTCCTCTTAACACAAATCTCACTTCTGTAATCAAGAAAAACAAAAAGCGGAGTTTAAACATTCAAAATAAAAACATGGAAAACCAGACATGACCAAAACCTTTCATTGCTGGTAATTATGGTCTATAAATAAAACTTGACATAGTCACATGTCATTCTGTGGCGCATGACAGCCATAAGCTGTCATCTCAAAATGAGACATTCGATTTCTCTGTGGCCAATCTCCCTATTAGGAAAAGAAGTATAGAACCCAAAGATGTGTTGTAAGCACACATGACCAAAGTGAGTAAATAATTTGGTCATGGCTCCAAAACTGCGGTCCTTGGCCTCAGTGTGAGTGTCCAGTGTGGCTGTTGGTAACAGTCCAAAGAGGCTTGGAGAAAACATTATCTCATTTTTTAGGCTAGTGTTACAACCTCCGACCACTAACGAAATGACAGGAATCCAAAACAAAATGACACAATAATAAAAGAAATCCAAACAGAAAAGAAGTAAAGTAGTAAAGTAAAACAAAAAAGACATTTAGTTGAGTTATGGCAACAGAATCTGTGTTTATACTGTTATCATGACTTGAACATAACAATACAATGTTGTCATTGTGACTTGTGCCACGAAGAAAGTCGCAAGAGGAATTGCACTTGCACATTTTAACCCACAGCAGGTACAGTAGGTATTATCATTTAAATGTATTATATGTTATGATAAATAATATACTGTATATACAATGACTTTGCAGTAAGTTTATAATGGTGGTGTGTCTTTAGATCCATTGCACCTAATGAAAAAAACCTGACTGAAAACTATAATTGGCAAATTGCACAAAAAATATTAAAAATAAAACAACGTATTCTGTAGAAAAATGGATGCTTGTTATATGGATATTAACTTGAGAACTTTTTGATAACAAAAACACACAAGGTGTCAAAGGTTGGAGGAAGATGACCCAAACACGAGACTTCAAACTGAGGCTAAAGAACAAAAAACTAACCTTTATTAAGGTCAAGGCAGAGGGTACAAAAATCCAAAACAACATGGGGCAGTAAGCTGGAACACACAAGGGCATGTTAACAGACAGTGACACAGTGAACAAAGGAGCGACTGTACTCAGTGCTCTCGCACGCTGAGGACTAATGGGAATCAGACACACCTGGGAGGGAATGAGACACAGGCGCGCAGAATCACACCGGACAGAGGAAGTAAAAATAAATATAAGACACAGAAGACAACTAACTATCAAAGTAAAACATGAACTAAGTAATAATAACCAAACAGGGAAACCAAGGCATAAAATTAACTTTAATGTGAGGATCAGTGGTTGTTGATCAATGGTCATGACACTTTGCACACTAATAATCGAGAAACTTCACAGCCCATTGTTTCCCAGTGGTGCTAGTTTCCATTATTATGCAAATGTGTGGTTTTAAAGGTTGGGGAAACCTGCAGTCAGCTGAGACTGAAGAAATCACTTGCATGAGTGACAAAATGTTTCTCCCACTGAAAACGCTACATCCAGATGAACAGAATCAACTTCTTGGAATTTCCTTACCTGGATGATTGATGCATACTACGACTAAAACTGAAAAATTTAACAAAAAACAGAATCTGAAAGTCCGAAAACTGATAATTGTGGGTCTAAGACCTAGGACCATGAAAGGGGTGTGGGCTCATGTTTTGCACTGGGCAGTATCTTAAAAATCTTTTAATTTCAATACCTCATAATGATCTAATAAAGAATGTCTAAGCTAACTAGTTAAAATCCACAACACAGTATTGACATTATGTTATAATGTCAACACACAAACAAAAACAAATATGCAAATTGAAAAACACCTTTAAGCTTAGCCTGCCAAAAGACAAACATTTTTTAGGATTTTTAAACAGAGTCAGAGCTTTTGTTTCCTACAATTTACATTTCTTGTAAATGGAGCAGTGGATAACTAATTGCATTAGCCTAAGGCTGAAAAACATGGCAGGATTGCAACATCTGATGTTTTGCAGCTCTCCGCTCACACTGGCATGGTGCTGCGTGCAGCGCCTCCCGCACTGCATGAAAGATGTTTTGATATGTGCTGGTTTTACTAACAAATTTTTGGAAGAGAGGATGCAACAGCAATCCACAGCAACTGTAAAAATAACCTCAAATGCAAAGTCGCGGGAGCCATGCCGTGGGGATGGATACAGGAGGCACATGTTGTGGTTCGGTTTCTCCTTTTCCTGCCTAACTTTTTGAGTCTCAAGTCAAATAATAAACATCAAGCGTGAAAAGACAGTTTTGAATGAATATACAGCAAATTCTACAATTTCAAACAATAACAACAACAAAAAGTAATGTCCTAATGCTCCCTCGTCAATACGACAATCAATAAATAGCCACTTTCAGTAAAAAGCCAATTTCATGAAATGGGTTGTACGAACACTCTTACTATTTTAGAACATTCCAGCTTCTTTTGAATGATACTTGGAGTTCAGCTGACTGAAAACAGCCCTTTCCACCTGTCCATACTGGACTCATGTCACCTATTGGACGTGCAGGAAAAAGAAAACAACACATAAACAGCTACTCATTATGAGAAGATTAATAAAAAGATGCTATATTTCTGTGGCACACTCACACAAACTCTGGTGCTGGGGTACTACTTTGCACCACATATCCCTGCCTCTGCTGAATTATTAAGTGGATTCGGAGCAGCAGATTGTAATATTTAAGAGAAATCTTATAGAAAAATTCTAGAAGTACTACTAGTGAGTGTCAGTGTCAAACGTATGCCTGATCATGCATAAGACATCCTTTTGAAAGTGCAAGCTCCAACTTCGTATTTCAACTTGTTGAAATGCAGTCATGCGCTGGGGCTGCTGTGGCATCTCAGAAGAATGTTATGCTTACAGCTTGTTGGCTTTGATGATGATGGGCTGATATAAAGAAGCAGCCACAACTCCGCTGTGAAAAGATCAATCCTGATCTGGCCATCATTCACTGCATGGATCTTAGAACTCGCCGTCCATGATGCCGTAAAACATATTACAGAGGAGAGTCATTTTCAGATATTTATTGACTCTCTGTACCAATTTTCATCTTAAAGTCCAAAAGCCTACTGTTCATCTCAGTGAATGGACCAAAGGTTGCCTCCTTCCCTGTCTGCAGATTTGCAGAGATGTGGCTAAAAATGGGGTGAAAAGCTGAAGATGACCCCATCCACAGAAAAACAGAAAAAGGAGGCTGTAGTGTCATAAAAGCAGACTTTTATCTTGGTCTCACAAGTAGAAAATTGATCTCTCTGCTGGAACAGTGGTATTATATGAAAGATGCATTTAATTATTATATGTTAAACTACAGATAGATATATAGTAAATATAATAACAGGCTTCATAGTCTATAGGTGCACTGTTGTTCCACAATTTGTTTATGTGAAAAGTTTTTTGAAGCCTTGTCTGTTTATTCACAAATTGTACTCTGCACACCAATGTGAACCAGAAAAACAAACTAACCCTAACATATTCTTGATACTCGCAAATAATATATATCGCAGTGTTAATGTTATTGCTGGGAATAGTGTCATAACCCTGGTGAAACTGTTTATTTTTTAGGTGGCTATACACTGGCACCAACATCTCCTCTAAAGCTCTGTAATTAAATACATCCAGCTGCTCTGGATAGGAGGCATTATTTTCCCAAGAGGGTCATTTGGACATTCTGAGATGAATGAGGGCCTGAAAAGCACATTCTCTGATTTATTCATTTTGCATCTGAAACAATCATTCACTGAATGATGAAGATCTTAGCTGCAGATGGATGGATTCAACTCATTGTTTTTTTCTTTGGAGGTCTAGTGTCTACTTATTGTAAGGCCACGGCTCTGCCCTTGGACAAGCTCCCTTTATGGTAGCTCTGACACCAAGGATGAGAGTGTTTAGTCTGTGCAAATGGATGAAATAGTTGTAAAGCTTTTTGTAAAACTAGCCAGAGTTAGAGATACCATGTCACTATGTTGAAGTACTGTTACAAAAATTGATCGTTTTAATCTGAATCTTATAGCTTGTAAATTTTCTCATAAAACCTTTTACTTCCTTTTGTTAAGTAAAAGCTGTTAAGTAAATATTTGTATCACTATTAGAACAAATTGTCATTCAGCATTATTTCTTCCTTTTATAAAAACTGAGTCTTGTGGCAAAGTTTTGTGGAGGGAAGTGAAAAAAAGTAGTGGATTTGATAACTGAAAGCCAGGGCAAACAAAAAAAAAAAAAAACCTCTTTGTCTCAGATGCTTTCAGTCACTTAATAACCAACATCTGAAACACTGGAATGAAAATATAAAAGCCAAAAGAATTTTTGTTTGACCCAACAATAATTGCCCACGATAAACTCTTTTCATCTTTTAAGTTCAGATTTAATTGTATACAATAGCTTTTTTCTGGAGGTTGGTTTACCTCTTTCCATGAAAGCATGCTGAATGAGTGTACTGTTTAAAGGGCACTTAAAAACATTTCTCATGTGACAATACAAAGATGTTCCTAGGAGCACTGTGTCACCACACAGTGTTATGCAAATACAATAGAAACTCTGAGCATGCCTCCAAATCATTTATACTCAACAGGCACATGAGCTGAAGTGGGAACAGAGACTGAACAATATCCCATTTACATCAGCCTCAGAATGACATCAAGCATGAAGACCTTTCCTTGACTTCTACTGCATAATGATGATAATAAATCAGAAAGATAGATCTGAGATCATGAAACAGATGGGTAACAAAAATGACCTTTTTAAAACTTTGACTTGGTTAACTTTAATATTTTATTGGAAACAAACAATCATAGAAATTGAAGATTTCTTTTCTATCAGAATCAGAAAAGTCAGCTTCTGTATTCATATTCATGTGGAACATATTGGAAGGTCTGTGAACAACAGGAATAAAAGCTGAAATGCAAAGATCAAAAATCCAGGGGTTGCTATTACTAATAACTTATAGGTTTGCAAACTTAACTGTACATTTACTGAACTCTTTATTACTTACACCTTGCCAGTATCAGTTTGGACCCTCTTTTGCTTTTATAACTGCCATAATTTTTGCGGCATAGATTAACAAAGTGCTGGAAACATTACTATCGGAGCTTGAGTCCATTTTGACATGACAGCGACACGCAATTGCTGCAGATTTGTTGACTGTGCATCCATGATAGACCATATTCCAAAGGTGCTCTTATTGGATTGAGAGCTGGTGATTGCAGAGGCCACGTAACTACGGTGAACTCATGTTCAAGAAACCATTTGGAGATGATTTGAGCTTTGTGACTTGGGGTGTTATCATGCTGAAAGCAACCATCAGAAGATGGATATAAAGTGGAGCAAAAAAGTATTTAGTCAGACACCAATTGCGCAAGTTCTCCCACTTCAAAAGATGAGAGAGGCCTGTAATTTTCATCATAGGTATACCTCAACTATGAGAGACAAAATGGGGAAAAAAATCCAGAAAATCACATTGTCTGATTTTTAAAGAATTTATTTGCAAATTATGGTGGAAAATAAGTATTTGGTGACCTACAAACAAGCAAGATTTCTGGCTCTCACAGACCTGTAACTTCTTCTATAAGAGGCTCCTCTGTCCTCCACTCGTTACCTGCATTAATGGCACCTGTTTGAACTCGTTATCAGTATAAAAGACACCTGTCCACAACCTCAAACACTGTAGTGTAGTGATAAAGGGATGGCATGGTCAGCAACAATACTCAGGCAGACTGTAATCTGTTAACAATGCTCAGCTTGTGCTAAGGGGCCAAAGTGTGTCAAGAAAGTATCAACACCAGCAGCAGCAGCAGCAGCCTGAACTGTTGATAAAAGGCATGATGGATTCATCATGCTTTTGTGTTCATGCAAAATTCTGACCCAAAAATTGAGATTCATCAGACTGGGTAATGCTTTTCCAATCTTCTATTGCTCAATATTGATGAGCCTGTGTGAATTATAGCCTCAGTTTCCTGTTCTTCGCTGACAGGAAACCGTACTAGACTTCTGCAGCCCATCTGCTTCATGGTTTGACGTAATCCTCTTCAGAGATACTCTTCTGCATACCTTGGCAAGTGGATATTTGAGTTACTGTTACTTTCTATCAGCTCAAGTGGTCTGGCCATTCTCCTCTGCCCTCTGGCAGCAACAATGCATTTTTGCCCGGAGAACGGCTGTTTACTTCATATTTTCTCTTTTTCTGGCCATTCTCTGTAAACACTAGAGATGGCTGTGTGGGAAAATCCCAGTAGATGAGCAGTTTCTTTAAAAATACCCAGGCCTTGTCCATCTGACACTGATATGTCATGTTCAGATTCACTGAAATCAACCTTCTTCCTCATTCTGATATGCAGTTTGAATTTCAGTAGGTTGTACAGACCATAAATGCATGGCCAAAAATACTTAATTGCTGTCATATGATTGGCTGATTAGATATTTGCATTTAAAAACAGTTGAACATGTTTATCTAACAAAACGACTGGTGTGCATACATAAGAGACATGACATGCATATACATGTAAAGCAAGACAAGACCAGTTTGGATCCAAGATATTTGTCTGTCAAACTGAAACTTGGATCACTGCATCCTACTAGCTTACATGTACCTTACATGTACACAATACCTTACAATACCTTACTCAACACCATAACAATCTGTAAGGATACTATTAATATAAACTGCAATGCAAAAGCAACTTTTGATGATTTGTGTGGTAAACTGCAGCAAGATTCTCCAGCAGAGACTTTCATTTGGCTTGAAAACAAATTGGGCTTTTTAGAAAGAACAGTTGTTAGTTCTAAGATCTAGCCCGAAAACAAGAATTAATCAAGTATTTGCCTCAGTCTTACTTTTATGGGCTTACATTTACTGAAAGATATTTGATGGCTTTCTTCAAGAATATACATTTCCCAGATGTTTAGCATACGGCAGACTTCCTGATGTCAAGCACTTTATGCATTTCCCGAGGCTCATGAATGTGCAAGGTGTTGATTTGTTTGTATTTTTTCTGTGAAACACCAACAACACAGCCATCAATAGAGCCACACTCACCCTCTTTCAGTAATTCTTGGTACAGTACTCTCCTGTGAAAGAGTCAGTGGGTTCCATGGAAACTGTTAGCTTTTGTGTCATATTTGAATAAGCAAATGTTTGATCCATCCTCTTTGAAACAGTTAGTACAGTCCAATATAAAAGCAGTATAACTGAGGAGTAGAACAAGTATAAAATAATTCATTCAAAAACAATATAGACAGATTTTTTTCTGTGGAACAAATAATATTTAATTCAATGAGGTGCAAGTCTGAGGGTATAGTTTACATATTTCCCCTTTTTCAAATCCCCCAAATATTTAGGCTGCATTTAAATATTTATTTTTTAATTGTTTCCCTAGACTAGACCTTTCCATAATACATTTAAGTCTTCTGTGTTGGGGCATTACTTAGTGCTATTATGAACTGGTTTATTGTCAAGTTTAAAGGCTGATTCCTGGTTTAACTTTTATTTTGGGGAACATGCTATGCCTGAAAGACCCCCAATTAAAGGAAACTACCGAAACCATAACATATCCAACACCGTGCCTCACAGCTGGTATGAGCTTCTTAAATATTTTTCATATACATGTTCAAAAGTTCACAGCCGATTCAAGAATACACATGTAATATGTGATCTTGCCTGTTGAAAAGGCAGATTGTGGGTTTCAGGTTTCTTTAGAATGACTCATAAAGACAACACGAGTGAGGTCATTCGTGCTAGGAAACCAAAGACAAATATAAACAAAGAAATTATGCCCCGTTATCATTCTGAGAACCTGTTTAAGCTCCAGCTCATTAACTTTTAAGCGCTAATATATATTTTTTTACAACCCTTCAAAAGCCTGTTTGAGGTACAGGGAATGGGAATACATTAATGTCAGTGAATGTTGTTAAAAATAATTTCCAAGAAACAAGCTTGTGCACCCCTCCCCCCCACACAAAATGGAGCAGGCAGCAGTCACTCTAAAGGCCTTTTAGGAAGAACTTTTGTTAGTTCTAACACTGCTAAAAAAATATTAAAGGAAAACTTTGAAAACGCATCAGATGTTATTATTGCAGCAACACAAAAATGGTACTCAGTAATTTGTTTGACCCCTTCGTGCTTGCATGTATGCCTGACAGTGTCGAGGCATGTTCATGATGCAAGATGGTGTCCTGGGGTATCTCCTCCCAGATCTAGACCTCCCACCACTGAGCTCCTAGTCAGTCTGAAGTGGAAGTGTCAAATGGACCCAAACATTTTAGGTCAGGTAAGCATGGGGTCAGTTAATGATATTAATTCCTGTATATAACCCTTCCCAAACATCACTGACCTACCACCAAACTGGTCATACTAAATTATGTTTAAAGCAGCATATATTCTCAACGGCTTCTCCAGATCCTTTCACGTCTGTCACACGTGTTGAGGGTGAACCTGCTCTCATCTCTGAAAAGCAAAAGGTGCCAGTTGCAGACCTGCCAATTCTGGTATTCCATGGCAACGGCCTATATGGCGCCACAGTGCCAGGCAGTGAGCATTCAAGCTCCCAGGCCACCATCATGAAGTCTGCTTCTGATTCTTTAATCAGAGACAGTCACACCAGTGGCCTGGTCATGTTGTAGGGATCTGACAGTGCTCAACCTGTTCCTTCTTGCACAAAGAAGCAGATACTGATCCTGCTGATGGTTAAGGATCTTCTACGGCCCTGACCAGCTAGAGAAACTGCTTTTTCATACAATCTTCTCCATGCTTTCGAGACTCTGCTAGGAGACCAAGTAAACCATCTGCCAATGATATATATTAATGTGACATCTTGGAGGAGTTGTTTGTTTCACTGACACAAAAGCAGCTGAACCTGACTACAACCTGCTTTTCTACTTAACTAACCAGATCATGATCCCAGAGGTTTTATTGACGTGATGCTATTTTCTTATTAAAAGGTTTTTGTTGAGCTGGCTGCTGTGCTCTGCCTGTAATACATCATTTTGTGGCCGCCCATTGTTTTCTGCATTGTGCTTTATTCACCCACTTCATGTCATTCTAAATTTCTATTGGTCGATGGAATGTGGTCAGCATGCTTTATACATATATATATAACCAAAATATGAGAAACATGACGATATTATGTGTATCATCCAAATGACAAAGACTCTGCATTTACTCTGGTCTCGAGCAAAATACATCATCTGATATGACAAGAGTGAAAGGACTAAATAAACGGTAGGTGAGGTAGATGAAGAACAGAAGGATGAATTCATGAGATTTCTCGCAAAAAAAGCTGATTATACTAGATGAAAATGTTGACCCTTGTAAGTAATATTGACTGGATCCCGTATTTCAAAGAATAAGAAAACCAAATTTATATTGTTAACTTCAAATACAAGAACTAATACACAAGTACACCATGGAACTACACTTTCGAATGATTACTAAATTGGAACAGAACTTATTGCTCCTGTTTGTTCCCTTTTGGGATGTGGATTGTCTGTAAAAAAAACACAAAAAAAAACAGGCATAAGTGCACGGCAATTAGTGTGCACAAACCAAGCCGTAAACAACTTGACTCTCTATCCGAGGCAGCTTCACCCTGAGAAAGGGCCATTGTTCAGGGCAGTCAGAAAATGAGTACAAAACAGGAAATACTCCTAGCTTTCCTGTAAAAGGGTGCAGACAAATATTAAACTGAAATGACTTTCAGGGCACCCGCACAAAAGGCTCTACAACACCACACATTTGTCTGCACTCTTCCTTTTACGGACTTAAAAATGGGTAATTACTCATTTCTAACTTGACAGTCCCCACAGGTGACTGTGACCTTAATCAGGATAACAGATTGCAGTGGTCACCACTTTCCGTGGGCCATGTTTTTTATTTTCCTTGTAGGAGTCTTGTACATCTTTTAAGTATGCGATTTATTTATTTATTTTTTATCATGGACTGACCAGCCCCAGTTTTGATTTATTGTTGGGGCCAACCAATGTTCAAAAATATGTATCCAGTCAAATTAAAAGTTAATTAATTGAGGATGACATTGTTGCAAAGAAACCTAGAGTCCCTGTGATGACAGCAAAGTTATATTATACTTTATTGGGAGTAGATTCTCCCAATTCAAAGCATACTTTGGAAATAAGAATATTATGCTCCAAATGAAGAAGTATTTACCCAAGAAACATGACTTTTTTATATACAAGCTAGATCATGAAGACAGCTTTTACAAGAACTGATAGACTTAAAGTTGCCAAATCATTCTTAACTCCTCTCATATGCAATGCACAATTTTTACATTATGCATTAATCTCAGCTTTAGCATCTGCGGTTTTCTTATTTTTTCTTTTGTGTGTGTCTCATTTGTATGTACACTGCTGCACCGAGGATCCCGGTGGCTACATGCCCCTGACCAAGGCCTTTAGCCTTCAACTGTTCCAATGGCCAAAAGCATAAGACACCGATGGTAGAGTCAGTACTGATATGTGGTCTATGAGAACATGGGATTATAAAGTCAGCACTACAAAGTCATAAAAAGAAGCAAATGTCTAGATGAAAAAGTTCTATCCTTTATTGGTATTGACTGCTTTGAGCAACATGAATATGAGAGAGGAAAGGAGAAAATAGAGGAAAATAGAAACATGAGCTAGAATATTAATGCACTCATCTGAAATGGGAAGCTGCTGAGAATACAGTGTAAAAGAAGTAACACAGTGGTATCCACACAGTGCATGACCAGCATGGCTGATAACTCAAGCACAAATTCCAGGGAAAGTACAGGAAGTATAGTTGAACTTCAGCCCGTAATGTAATTCCACAGTGCTTCCCTTCTAGGGGACAAAGTCCTTATAGCTGTGATAACATCTCTGCAGATAATAATCACATTCTCCTTCCCAACGCACCCGATTCTCAGAGGTAGGTTGATTTTGTGGAATACATACATATTGTAATTACTATTCCTTCATGCATTTAGAATAAAACTAATTATTTGCATTTTTTAAGCGAATGCACAGCATATGCTTGAGAGAAAACTTGGTCAAATAAAAAAAACTCTTTTGGCTTTGGTTTGATATACACGGTTTGATTCCAATTCTTAAACATGCATTACATTTTTTAAAAGTTTCTCTTAGGTGTTTTCCATGTTGTAGTTTTAAACAGTCGGCGTTCAGAGAACAGCGAAGATCAGAAAAAAGTGACGTGAACATTTAAAGTGTTGCAGGATTTCTGTGCGCAACAGGAGAGATTGTTATGCCAGTGGATATTTCCATTTACATTCTGAGGTCATGCCACTGTGACTTTGCAAATTCTACGTCCAGGGTCATTTTGAGAACATCAAAGGTTGTGATTGACCGACAAAGTCAAGCTCACTGGGCGAAAATTGTTGATAAGACTTTTGATAACAAAATAAACTATGTGGAAACATTACTGAAGCAACAGCATCATACACCTTCAAGGCATACACACAAAAGCACACAAAATCAAATCTCCATGGACATCCAAGTTCCACTTGTGACCCCACTAAGAATATTAAGAGTGTGCCAGTCACTCACAAGCTAGCTGTCAACTCTATAAATGTCTTAAGTGTTGTGACAGGATAGAGTGGCTCTTTTGGGGGTTTTTTTCTGCCTCAGCAGAATTGAATATTGCCATCTTGTTGGCTGGCAGTATTAAAGAGTGGCGAGCTGTTTTGCATGAGGATCTGCAAATCTGGTGCAAAAATGGCCTCTTAGATGCCCCACTTGAGTAAACACATGAGTGGAAGTGGCTGCCACCACAAACTATGAGCCCTGTCTTACTAAGAACCACTTCAGGCCCACTCTTTCCCAGTGACAACAACCAAGTGTGGAACGCAGTCACACACTAATCTCAGGCATTGACTCAATAACAGTTTGAGTGAGACACAGTTTCAATATTTAGGACTTTACTCGAAGCCAAAAGCACTTCTAGTTCAAAGCCCGCATGAATGGGGATGGTTACATCAGGAAGGTCATCCTACATGTTGATTTTTAAGAATGACATTTCCATGCCTGATTGGTCAACAGGATGCTGGTAGAAACTGTACTATTGTTGACCAAATACAAAGAAGAGAAGAGAGGGGAGGCATGTTTGGAAGCAGTGAGAGAGCAGAAAAGGTAGTGCTGAGGTGAGAATTGGGAGTTTAAATGTAGAGATTATGAGTGGCAAAGGGAGAGAGCTAACTGATATGATGGTTAGAAGGAAAGTAGACATATCATGTGTGCAGGACACCAGGTGGAAAGTAAGCAAGGCCACGTGCTTTAAAGGTGGTTTAGAACTGTTTGACCATGGCATTGATAGGAAGTGAAATGGAGTAGTGGTTATCTTGAAGTAATAGTGTTGCGGAGGTGAAGAGAGTGTCACACAGGATCATGAGTTTGGAGCTAGAAATTGCAGAGGTGATGTTGAATGTTGTCCGTCTGAATGCCCCACAAGGTGGATCCTGGCTATAAAAGAAAGAAGAATTCTGGAGTGGTGGAAAATGT
>VOQK01014584.1:5381-18116 GCA_015052645.1 Benitochromis conjunctus
TTTTACGGATCTGATATATTGGCCGATATATTTTTCTTTCAGATGTTTATTATGTACTTTTATTTACTCGTTTGCACTTTGCCCAACTCAACACTCACAACATGGCTGAAGGGTGTTTCTCCTCTTTACGTTTTCGTTTATCGGCTGCAGTAACTGCTGATACTGGAGGATAAATAAATAGCTAACATTGCCAAACATTATATGTCAGTAAACAAAATCACTTCAACTGATCGCCTTGAAGTCAAGAAAGTTTTAACTCTGGGCCCGCCCACTTTCTACAGTTTCAGGTCACCACATCGTTGTTAGTCACTTCCTGGGGGTTCCAGTGTTGTCACGTGTTAAACTGGAATGTCGTGTTTTCTAAGGAGTCATGAGATGTTCCAAAGACACTGTCTTTATTTTCTTTCCCTGAATGTTGATGAGGTTTTCCTAAACACGGGTGAATTTCTTTGTTTGTAGTTGTGTTTTTATTTCGTTTTGTTGTTGTTTTCTGTTCTTTTGTTTATAGTTTTGCTTCTTTGTTGTATTTTTGATTGTTTCTTCGTGTTTTCTGTGATATTCTTGTGTCCAGTTTGGTTTCACAGTTGTGTTTTTTTTATTTTATGTTTGTAAAAAGTTGTGTTTTTCTTCGTGTCATTGTGGTTTTGCACCTCTGGGCCACCGTACTGCTGGGCCGATCAAATGAATAATTTTTGACTTCCCTAACTTCCTTACTGACCCTCTTGCACCATTTCCCAGTGCAGAAACGCCACAAAGGGGAAACATGGAAGCCTCCACCCCTTCTTTCCCCTCCTCCCTCCATCCCACCCACCCACCGGCCTCGCCCCTCTTCCTCCTGGTTTAAGGATGCAGGGCTCATCAATATCTCTGGACCCCCCCACCACACACACACACACACACACACACACACACACACACGTCTGCATCGCTTTGCACAAAAGCCCGAAATTGCTTCCAGCTGGGAGTGGAGCCGGTCCCGGCGGACTGAAGGCAAACAAAGCGCATTTTACGCACACAGTGGCGCACATTTCCCCGCTGAGTCTGCACTGCGGGGCAGCTCGGGACCACCCCGCCCCCCCCGAGAAAAAAAGACCTGCAGCTCTCTGACACAAACTCTCTGTAGACCCGAAACAACCGCATTCCCCTCCGTCCCCACTTTACACCAGCTGTACTGATGATGTTGATGATGATGAAGGTGGTGGTGCCACAGTCCTGCCCTGCGCATCCTCAGCGCGCAACAACCCGAACAACGAAACCCCGAGAGGAGCCGTGAGAGGAGCGGGAGCAGGAGAGGAGTGCAGGGCCGCGGGACTCACCAGTCGGTGTCCGTGGTTTCGTCGATGACGTCCTGGTAGGCGGTGAGCAGGGCCAGCCGGTTCTTGCCGAGATTCACAGCCATGTTTCCGTCCCTGCAAGCATCCAGCCGCTGCTGATGGAGAGAGACTCGGAGTGAGACTACAGGACGGCAGCAGCAGGAGGAGGAGGGGGAGGCGCTGACTGGTGGAGACAAAGAGAGGAGCACGGTGTCCGCGGGGTCCTAGCGCCGGAATTCCAGTTTCTCAGCAGTCCGATGGGTCCTAGTGCCGACACCAAACTGCTGCACAGAAACAGTTAAAGTTTAAATTTGTCCGAAAGGAGGAAGACTTGTGTGAATGTCCGTGTCACTGTGGCAAATCATTACTTTTACATTATTTACTGCTGTTACTGTTTAACATGCGCTGTACTCAGATCCTCTTACAGCTGTTACAAAAACAAGGAGGTCGAGCAAAGAGAAAATATGAGATAAAGGTCAGTAAGTACGAATCCAGGTGTCAATGTCAAACGTTGCTGTTTTTCGAGTTACTGATGTCATTATGTGAAGCATTTCCAGCTGGAACAGCACCAGGTAAGAGTTACCTGAGAGTGAACATGCACTGTGATGTAAGCTTTTCTGTGGGCGGGGCTTTAACTGGTAAATGGAGGGTTCCTGAGCACCTAACATGCCTCACTCACAACAGCACCTTTCTACGTCTAGGTGCTTTCAGTCTAACATCCACACTCTGATGAACACATCAGGATGTTTGGCACACAGACTGAAGCAGCCAGGAATCAAACAGCATCCTTCTCATTAGCACCTGCAGATATAGGAACTTGTTTTTAGACACTGAATCTTGAAACTAGAGAATTTTCACTTGTTCCATTGGCAGCTTTTTTCACTTAAAACAAGATAATTTTGCTTAAAATAAGTGGAAAAATCTGCCAATGGAACAAGTGAAAATTCTCTAGTTTCAAGATTTAGTGTCTAAAAACAAGTTCCCATATCTCACTGAGATGCTACTCTTTAGCTGATTGTGTCTTATTTTAAGTGTGATGAGATTATTATCACTAGAAATAAGACAAATATACTTGGTAAGATTTTGATTTTTTGCATTGTTGCCTCCAGGTTTGGGTGAATTAAAGTCAAAGATTTTGTTAACCTGTTATTTAGCTCTCAGTATTAGCAGGGTGCAGTGTCAGTGTGACACTGCACAGCTTTAAAACCAGTCTTGCTAGCAGTAGCTGATATCACCCACCCTCTTGTCCCAATATGGTCACTTCCAGCACCAAACAAACCAAGGTGGCTGCACTGAAACTTCAAACTGTGAGTGCAGTAATGAAAGGGTGGCCTCCTGCTCTTCCTGCTTCTTCTGTGACAATCTGTGGATTAAAAACCTTTTTAGGATTGTAATGGGGGCATCAACCACTTCAGAAGCAGCCTCCGTCAGCCAGGTGGTGCATTAGTGAAGTCGTCTGGAGGCACGTGGGTCCCATATTTTCTTAATAACAAGTCTCTCATGAAAACCACAAAGTGGCGGAGCTGCCCAGTAAGTTTGCCTGTTGCTATGGATTCCAGCACGGCGGTCCTGTTTTAAAAAGCAGATCAGCCGAAAGAAAGAAGATGATGAGAGCTGAGGAGCAGCTGGAACAGCCCTCCTGACCTGACCTCTGTCTCGGCCTCTGTGGGCTGATTTGTTTGTGAGGAATAACCAGCAGGCCCCGATGGCACCGCCGCTTCCTCGGACCAATCCCTGACCCAGACCGTCTCCAGGACTGCTCGCCAGATCGCACTCCTAGTGTTTGTGGATGGTTTGAAAAGAAAGCAGGAAACAAGCTGAATACTGGAGACGGGCAGAGTTTATGGTGTTTCTTGTGTTTCAAACATTAGTATTAATATAAATACTCTGCTCCGTCTGAAAAAAGTATTTACCTGGTAAAAAACTGCAGCGCAGGCAGACAGATGTCGACGTTGTTTCCATGAACAACAGAGGTTCATTCAAAGAGACACGGATGATACTGTAACACTGGAATTAAATGTTGAGTCTGCCTTTTTATGAATAAAGTTACATTTGATTCACTAAACGGTTTCCACAGATTGTTTTACCTGAGCCTGATTTTTTCTTTCTTCTGCCTATCAATTGTTTGTCGTTCGTTGTTTGATGAGCGCGACGTGTCAAAGTCATCATTATAATGCAGACGTTTTAAACGTGTTGTCAGTCAGATGAGCAGGACAAGAAACGATGGGAGGTCTGGGGTTCGAGTGGATTCAACTGGACCGAGTGAGCCATGACTTCAGAGGTGATTTAATTTTTGAGAATATGTTGGACAAAGACATTTTTTGTATTTTTGCTTCTTAACAACGTCACATTGGATTTCAATTAATCAACACATGATTGACGTTTTGAACTTTTAAAAAGCATCAGTTCTTATGCACAGTCCCTCATTTTCAGGTTACCTGCTGGAATGTGATTGGTCGATGCTCCTTGGAATATAAAGGGACAAAAACTGAAATGAAAAAGCAACAAAATCTTCATATTCAAGTGAAGAATTGTACCTGAATATGACATGCTGCTAATTAGCATGTAGCTCCTGGATCCATAACAGGGAGACTCTACTGCACAGAGAGCAGATCTTTGTGTTGACCTTCAAATGGACAGAAACGTCCACGGTCAGCTTTCCACTTCAGACTCAGCAGGTGTGTTTCTGAGGACCTCGATAAGCTCAGTGTTGAATTTCAGGTCGTTTGGTTGAGCGGTTCTCGTATTTTGGGCTGAAGATGTTTTCTGTTGGAGTGCTGCTCCACTCTGTGTGCAGGGGGAGGAGCTAACACACAAACACACACATATTTGTTTCACTATCGTGAGGATATTCAGTGACATTAATGCATTCCTGAGTCTCTTATGTTCAAGTTTAATCATCACGCATGCACACAAAGGTATTTTTTTTATTACTGAAGACGTCAGGCTCTCGTCTGCACAAAGAGTGGCTGCAACAGAAAATCCAGAGAAAACCGTGCTGCAGGTTCCTGAAAGTAGCTGCCACTGCTCAGCTGGTAACAGAAATCTGAACCCAAGCATTATTTTTCTTGTTGCTGTCTGGAGATTTCCTCTGGTTCAGGCATGAATGCTCAGACTGCTGAGTTCTTTGCAGCTTGGAGGATGCAGCGACTTTGATTAAGCAGATGTGTGAATGTGATGGCATAGCTCAAACTGTTAGCATCAGAAGAGATGAGCTGCTGTGTTAAACATGCTGAAGTTCAGACACATAAAATCCACAGAAAAATCAATGTTAATGGAAAATGAAATATGTGACATGTAAACATCACCATCCAACAGCAGCACACAAATCTGACATTAACACTCTTCACAGGAAGAGTAACAAGTAACACATGGAACAAAAACAGAGTCTGAGTTTTTATTGTCGTTCACACGACGTCAACCAAACAAACACGAGCATCTGCAAAAACATGCTGACGTGTAAGTTAAACACAAGCAGGACCCTGACAGTGTGGTGGGTAGTGCAAAGACACATCAAGTTTCTATGAAAGCTATAAAATCTGGTTGAATCTGGAGGATAACGACGCCAAACTTGGATAAAACGAATCTCTGATGACCGAATGGCCCAAGAATGTCTCTCGAAGCCGTCTTTGAGGGTTCTGGGGACCCTGTAAGCAATGAGACTTTAAAATGAGGTTCTTTTCTCCCCATTTCCTGGAAAAGTTGACATTTAGGAGGTTTTTCCCAGCTGGTGGCGGTGGCCGTTGCTATGGTAACCAGGCTGCCTCAGAGAGCTGAACCCCACGCAGGCCGCCTCGGTGTTTGTCTCCCATGTGGGCCCGGCGGCTGGCGCAGAGCCCACATACCTTCCCTCGGCTCTCAGAGGCCAGAGGATAATGGAGGAGGGGCGGGGATGCTGGTGGGCGCTTTAATTGGCGCAGACAGCGATTATCTTCAAGGTGAAGCCGCTGAAGCTCCCTCTGCCCACCATTGAGCTCTCTGAACCCTGCTGCACTCATTCCTCTTGTGTTTATTTGCATGCAAAGCAACCCTTTAGCTCCCATTTTTACCCACACTTTGCCTCCTCGAACGTAAAGTTCTCCACAGTAAATAAATAACCAGAAAAGCAGCACTGCTCAGGCACCACCTTTCAGAAACCTCCACACTACCAGAACACCGTGCACACATGTTTAGTCCTCACGGTATTAATGCATCATGGGATCATAAATTATTGCCAGTGTTCTCTCCCCGGGCTGTCAGACGACTGAAACACTGTGTGCTCGACCGCTTTGTGGGAGTGGGTACAGCGAGTCTCTGTTTAAAAAAAAAAACAAACTATTTTCAGCTCTGCACCATAATTCAAGATTAGGCACAAAAAACCTACCGAGATGACTTTAATGAAAGCTGGTGTAGAGACGGAAAAACAGGAACGTTTTTCAAATTTGATGCAGAATTGGTCGAGTTTGTTACAAATCTGCCAAAAAAATGGATTTTGCACAGAATGATTTCTCTGAGTGCACATAAAAATTAGATTAAATCAACTGCAAAATAAGCTTTTTCACAGCTAAAATACATTTTAAATACAGTTAAATGTCTCACTCAGATATTTTGGGGAATATTTTATTTTTCATTGTGCCAAAAGCTGCAGTTCCACTAGTGGCCACTTGGAGCTGCCTCCATCAGTGAGTCAGTCCCCATAGAGTCCTGTGTTAAAATATAAAGCAGAATTAAATGTGCTTGGTCTCAGTGGGTAGTTTCCTCCTCTGTAACAATCCACCTGGATACTGGATTTAGGGGCATGGCTACTTTGAATAATCAGGCTTGTTACTATTACCTGAAAATTCCAGTATCATCCAAATATGGTCACTTCTTACTGTAAAACAAACAAACAACAAACGCAACAGGATGGTATTCAATGCGCCAAAGTTGATTCTTCCAAATGGAAAAATCCAGAAACTAATGGCTACGTCCATCTTTTGTGTACAGTCTTTGCTCCTGCGTGACTTATATTTGAATCCTAAACGTTGCATTACAGCTTTTTCATTATAGCTTGCTCTGCTCCGAGGCTCGAAACATGTGAAACATGGCTTTGTGTGGAGCTAAAGGTGGTCTGTCAGCGGTTTTACAGGTGGAGGAGACCAAAAACGGAGCTAAAAGACGATGCATTGGTCAGAGTGTGTTGAGCTGTCATTTGAAACCTTTAAAAATCTGTGTTGTGTCTCACTTCCAGTTTGCTGGATGAAAACATGCTTCCTGGAGCCGGGCGAGGACTCGCTGTGGTCAGTCCCGCCCCTTGTTTGTTCAGTCAGAGGCTCGTTAAGAAGTGTCAGGCAGCTCTGCAGGACCGGACCTCATGTAAAGGAGGAGGTCTGAGTGTGAGCTGCGTCTGACACTGATGACATCAGGATTATTGATTGATGATTGACTACAGCATGTTGATCAGCTGTGTGTGGTGAGTTTGTTTGCTTCACTTTCAAAAAGAAAGGAAAGGGAAAGGAAGAGCTACTGTGCTGTGGGAGAGACCGAGCATCCTGAAGGACCATGAACGCCGCCGCCATTCAGCAAGGCGCTTAAACAGAATGAAGCAGGCATGGAGGAGATCCAGGCCCCAGACATCCAGAGGTCCCCAGAGCACGAGAGGCCAAGGAGGACCATCAGAGGGGCAACCGCACCATTTTGCTGGGAAGAGCTGAGGAGAGACCCAGATGAGGGGTCACCCAGCAGCCACGGAGCAGGAGCCACAGGGGGCCGCAGTGATGTGCCTGTGGGCTCTGCTGGCAGCCAGTTGCGCCAGAGTGGACCGAGCCCCAGGCCCAGAGGCCTGAGGGCCCCCCACCCATACACACAATCACATTCCCCAAACATACTCTATACCCCAGGTCCAGGTGCCCTCGCCCCCTGAGGGGGAAACCGCACCTCCGCCCCGATGGCTAACAGAGAACAGGGGTGTGGGAAGA
Organism: Benitochromis conjunctus; assembly: GCA_015052645.1. Lineage (NCBI taxonomy): Eukaryota > Metazoa > Chordata > Actinopteri > Cichliformes > Cichlidae > Benitochromis > Benitochromis conjunctus. The sequence continues at coordinate 12,631 of VOQK01014584.1, forward strand.
CCCCATGCCTCCCTTCACCCACTCATATGTATTGTTGCTGCGTGCTGTTCTAAAGTGCATTTAAAACATGGGAGGGCATGGTGCTACCTGCCAGAGAGCAGCAGGTGTCTCCCAAGAACCCTTAATGTCTACATGCATTTAAAGTTGAGAGGTGGGCACCGGCGCAAGAGGTGACGTTGAATACACAGGTCGTCCTCTGGATGCCGTATAGTGTGTCCACCCCCAAGACCCTATATGTATGTGTAATGAGAGTGTGAGTAATGTGGATATCTAGTTTGTGGCCAGATGGCCAGGTGGCCAGAAGGGGACAGAGGGGGAATGCCTCCCCTGCACCCTGGTGACACACCTGTACCCCAAGGCCCCGCATGTGTGGGTGGGTGTGGTGGAGCAGGAAGAGGCAAGCAGTTGGGGATGGGGAGGGAGGGAAGGGAGGGGGCCAGCTCCCCTGCTGACACCAGTAGGCACCCCCACTCTCTGGAATCCACCAGGGCCAGGGGGCCCAGGCCCATCCGGACCAGGGCCCACGGCAGCAGCACCGCCAAGCCCCACAGAACCCGGGGCAACCCACCTGACCCCACTGCAGAGGAAACTGTACCCACCCCATCATCCAATCACCTTCCGGACCACATAAGACAATAGTCTCCCAGGTCAAGTTCATTCTCCACCTCTCCTATATCTCTCCCCCACCTGCAGAGTGAACCTCTGGAGAGCAGGGAACTCCTGCAAGGATGTGCACCCACCTGCCCACAACCTTGGCGACACATCAACCAGGACCCAAGCCCCCAAGGCCCAGCCAGAGTCCCAGCCCGGAGGCAGAGTACCCCCAGAACCACAAGCCCCCACGTCTGCCCCGGACCCACCCAGAGGCAGCCAGGCTACCAGGCCAGTAACCTACGTCCGCCAGCACAGACCCTCCCCCAGCTCTGCTGCACACAGTCACGAGGAAAACACCATCTAAGAGCCACCAGAGCCCCTAACCAGGCCATGACCACAACCCCCGGGTTAAGCCCTCCAGGGACCTTTTTTCAGTTCCTTGGTGTGATGCTAGGAAATAATGATCTCATAGCTGGGGTTAAACAGCGATTGCTCTCTCACAGTCAGGGTTCGGTTTCTTCAAATTTTCCTTTTAAACTCACGATTCCTGCAGGTTTGCACTGTTTTTGACTCGTGAAGTTTTTGCACAACACAGAAGCAGTTTTTAGTCTTTTCTGTTTTCCTTCGTTTAAACGAGTCTCATATTCACTTCAGCACCAGTGAAAGAAAATAAGATGCAGGAACAGAAAAAGTAGAAATCTGTGACGTTCACTCTCACACAGGATGTTTGTTTCAATCTTACGTGCTCTTATTTTGTAGTATCTAGCAGATAAATGGGAGGAAATGGTGGATTTGTTTCTGTTTCTTTGCAGTAAAAACTGGAGGAAACAAAAGGTTTCTGTGGTCCTTTGTCCAAACCTCGCTGCTGTGTGATGGCGGGGTATTGATTGATCCATTGATCAGCATCTACAGGAGGAGGCAGACACGTGGACAGATGGAAGACAAAGGAAAAGCTTCACTTCCCCTCTGCGGTGAGACGGAGCGTTTCCCCTTCCTGATGGGCTCAAATAGAAGCTCCACAAATCGAAACTACTGTTTTGTCATTTAGTCCATCTCTATCCTCCTAAATCTCCATCCTCTGATGACTCGGTGTGTTTGGATCCTCTGAAATGAAAGATGTTTATCACAGCAGGAAGAGAAATTATGAAGATCCGATGCTCTGAATGTTTCTGTCCAAGAAAAGAGGCGTGGGCGTCAGGATGTTGAAACAGATTAGAGAAAAACAAGAAAAACAGTGCGGGGGTGAAACGATCTGAAGATCAGCTCTGAACGCCGTGACCAACGAGCTTTAAACCAACATGTGTGAGAGCACCTTCACAGAGCAACGTGAGCGTTTTAACGCAAAACCCTGAAGATCTCACATCACGAGGCATTAATCGTTTTTTCTGGTCTGGTCTCATTTATACGCAAAACATCACGTGACCAGAAAAAGGGACGAAAAAGGAGAAGCTGATGTTTAAATTCAGTTAAAGGTTTATTTCTTAACTGGACTCCTTCAGGACACTCTGAGATGAGTTCAAGTATCTCGTGGCCCTGGAGAAACTAGCACAGACATTGCTCTGGTGGGATTTTTATCCCATTCTTCCACATAGACGTGAAAGTTCGCCTTCTGTGAACTCGGATCTTTGCTTTTTTGTCCGGATTGTGGATTCCTTTGGTGATTGAGTGGGCTGCTGTAGCAGCTTTATTTTCCTTGGCTGTGTGCTGAAAATCAGCCTTGCACCACAATGTTCCCACCTCCAGACTCCACTGTTGGGGTTTTGGCCTGATGGGCAGTATCATCTGTCCTTCAAATATGGTGAACTATGACATCCAGCCTCATCTGACTGATTCTCCCAGTAGTTCGTTGGCTTTATGTGAGGCAAACTTGATTTTTCTTGCTCTTTGTTAAGCTCCCCGTGAGCGACCCTTCACTCTTCTGACTCCTCTGTCAGAAATCTTGTGATGAGCACATGTTCGTTTTCACTTCCCTATTATGACACCAACAGCGCTCACATTCAGTGTGTCGTCAGTATGGTTCAAAGCTGTGAGGTTGTGAAGGTTTTGAGAGATTTCTTTGCTTTTACCCATCCTGGGATGCTTCCTGTGTGACACGCCGGTGATTAAACCTTTTTATAGGCAGTCCGGGCTGAATCAGCTGATATTAGTTTGCATTGATGGAGCCGGCTTACTTTCTAAACACAGGTTTCAGCTGTTTCTTGGCTTCGTGCCTTTTTGCCGTGTCATTTGATTGTTTTTACACAGAAGTAATTCTCACTAATTCTCTGAGCTCTGGAGCATCCAGCCAAGGTAACGTCTGATTAGGGCGCCTCCTACAGGTGAGGAGTTTCAAGCATGTCCAGCTGGGAGGAGAGCAGGCCGTTACACCTCTGAGCTGCCTCGGTTTCCCTCCAAAACGTCCAAGTAAATTTGACAGATTTGACGGTGAACTCTTTTATTGCACCGACTCTCAGGAGCAGCTGCCTCCCTCCCCACTGTGTTGCAGTGTAAAGTATGTTTTTATGACTAAATGTGACCAGATCAGAGTTACTGTTCAGTTTATAAATGTGTTTAAAGGAAACATCTAAGAGACATAAGATAACTTTGAGTTTTCTTTTCACTGGAGGAAGGGTCACAGCATGCTCAATCAATCAAAAGGTAGTCATGTCCTAAAGCACGCCCCGTGGCCCTGTCCGTGTTTCAGATATTATTTAGGAATGGCAGATAATTTTTACGTGTTTCCGTTGCATCGTGAGTCTCTTTACAACATCCTCCATTTCAGTTTCAGGGAGTCGTGACGAACAAAAGGAACCCCTGATCAATGAAACATCTCGTCATGACATTTATCTTGAAATGATTTTTTTTTGTCAGTGGATAATCTGCCCTTGGACCAGTCCTACTGAAAAGCCTCAGTGCCAGAGCTTTCTGCTGCTGAAGCTGTTTCATTGGGATTATTAGATTTCTTTCTCCTGTCTGGGTTTTATTTTTACAGTTGAACACAGACAAAGAGTGGAGACTTCAGAAAGAAATATTTATGAGTCTCAAGGGGTTAAAAGTCTGCAGGAAAAACACAACTCGCATACCAAACCAATGAGACGGAGCCCCATGGTGAGTTCTGTAATCCAGAGCAGAGAGGAGGGCCGGAGTTGGACCGAAGATACCAAACACCAAAATACACGAAGTCTGCGAGCACATAAACATCTCACACGGGCTCAAATGTTCAAAATGAAGTGGCCGAATCTAAAATTTCAACTGTTTCAGATACATGAGACAGAAAAAGACATTTCTCATAAGGTGAATGGAAATAGTGATATTTGAATCAGACATCAGCTCATCGTTCAAACTAAAACTGCATTTTTGTATTTCCAAAAAGGAGCCAGAGTTTGAATCTGAGCACAGATTTACGAGCCAAGGCCAGCAAGCATTATCATTTATTCCAAGGAGAGAGAAGAAACAAAAAATGCTCTATATATTTAAAAAGATATATAGACTGTAAATAAAAATGGATGGCACCCAGTATGAAGTCACACATACTGGGGACTACTGTGTGGACTACTGTTTTAAAGCTCCTGACTGTAAAACCATGTGGGATGTTCAGCTCTGAGCATGATGTGAATTCATCACACTGATGTGGGGTCATCCATTCCAGGCTCAACGCTTGCATTAATGCTGGTTGTGCTGAAACGTCTGACGGTATTGTTAGCTTTATTTTATTAAAGTCTTTTTAAAAAAGATTATTTGTGTGAATTTAAACATCACGGCCGATTAACACTTAGTTTTGGTTTAAATGAACTACATTACCCTCCTTAAAACCTCCGTGAGTTAGGTCATTGGTGTCAAAGGTCAAACCTGCATGTCTTCAGCTACAGACCTCTATAAACAGAGCGCGCACACACACACACAGTGTGAGTAACAGTGCTCCTGCAGCAGACTCAGGAATGTGTTCATTTCCTCTTCGGTTTGAGCGTTTGCTCTCAGGATGCTTTTTCTTTCTTTCGTTCGTTCTTTTTTTTGAACACGGTGCCTTTAAAAGTCCAGCAGCAGAGGAGTGTGTGTGTTCTTGTATTGCTAGTATTGTGGGGACATTACTCTGTCTAATCACTCACAACACAAGGACCTGCCTTTCATTAGGCATAAAGCTGGCCATGATAATGAAAACTAAAAAAATCTGAGGGCAAATATTTTACTTTAAATTAAGACTCAAAACTATCTGGAAGATATTTTATTCAAGAAAGTTTAATCATGATTAAATAATTTAAAAAATCGTAATAAAATTTTTACATGACAAGAAACTGCACAGAGAAACTGACGCGAGAGAAAAGATGACACTAGAAAACTGGTCAGTGTTTCTGCTCTCCAAAATAACAGCTTCCATATGGGGGTTCAATTCTTCCAGAGCTCTTGGCTCCATCTAGTGGTCGGTTTGAGGAACCACAACGTTTTAAAAAAAACATCTTTTGAGTTTAATGTTTGTGTTCAACTTAAAAAAGCAGGAATTTGATCTTCCTGAAATGCTCAACAAAGAGAAGCAAACATAAAATGGATGCTGAAGACTTTTCATCATCATCTAACATCCATAAAGTCAAGTCAATAGGGGGAGAGAGTGTGTATACAATGATATGTGTGTATATATATATATATATATATACATATATATATATATGTATATGTATGTGTATATATGTATGTGTATATATGTATGTGTATATATGTATGTGTATATGTGTATATATGTATGTATGTATGTGTATATATGTATGTATGTATGTGTATATATGTATATATGTGTGTGTATATATGTGTGTGTATGTGTGTGTGTGTGTGTGTGTGTGTGTGTGTGTGTGTGTGTGTGTGTGTGTATGTGTGTGTGTATGTGTGTGTATGTATGTGTATGTATGTGTGTGTATGTATGT
>VOQK01014586.1:13413-24863 GCA_015052645.1 Benitochromis conjunctus
GGTTCTCATATATAGTTTGATATTTATATGGTCCAGCAACCATTGAATGGTTGGTTTGTTTGGAGTCAAGCACACTGGTTTTTCTTGATTATTAAAGCCCACCCAATATGGCCATTTTGGGATCTTGATGCGTTTAGAAAAGAGTTTAAACTAGTTCAAACTGATTTTCTCAACCCCAAACTACTTACTGCAACATTCACATTCCTCCCCGTTTATTTATTTATGATTTACATCTTTAATTTCTTTTGTGCACTGAAACTTCTTGAAGGCCTTGGACTAATTTCTTTCCCATTAAAGTGCAGAATAATTAGCTTTCTAACAAACAAATAAGCTCACTCTCCTATGACACGCACCATGGCAACGCTCGCTATATTCCCAGTGAAAGCGTGCATTTCTGTCACACCTACCTGCATTACGTGTGCGTTTTGCAGGTTCTGGAGACCTTCCTTCAAGTTCTGCACTTGATTCTTCAGCTGTTGTTTGTCCTCCAAACTCTTCTCCAGCTCGGCCTCCCGCTGTTTTAATTCTTCCCTCATTTTTAACAGTTGCTGTAAAAACAAAAAAGCGAGCACATTAAGCCACTAATGCCATTGTGAGCTAACTAACCGTGACAATGCTAACCTCATAATCAACCTGCTCTGAAAGCAGAGGAACAATACGCCATTTGTTCATTAATATTTAGCATCTAATCCCCATACTGGTAATTGGAACTTCAGCTCGATACAAAAAAGCAATTAGATATGGATGTGAATTATATGATTAATAAACATTTTTACAGAAAGAAAAATTCTGCTCTCCTGCATGTGTCCAAGAGGAATAATTCTGCAGATCTTTTAGTCAAAAATTAATATGCATGCATATAGAAGAAAAACTCGTAATAGGAATCTTAATAGGAATGCTCATTTGGGTTTCATACTTTGAGTACCAGAAGAACCAGTTTTGAGAAAGCTTTGAAGGCTAACAACTAGATTTGTGTCCAATTTGTCTGAAGTTTCTAACTGAACACAGATAAAAAGATTCACCTGCTGTGTTAATTTCAACACAAAGGCAGTACGCTTGTTGGAGGGGGGTCTTTATAGCTAGGAATTTTCATCTGCACTCCTAATCACTCAGTGCTTTTTGTGTGTTACACTATAACTCACAAGAATACGAGACAAGGTTGTCAGTATGTGCGGATATTTTTATTTACTTTTTAGTCTGAGGGACTCGCAATACAACTTGTGGACGCTGACAAAGGAGAGGTATCCCATTTCAGTGGCTTCCAGTTCATTTAATCCATTCACCTAATCTTTTCATAAACACACCACAGGACATGTAACTTGGAAAGGTAATTACTCTCCGTGAGCAGAAATGAGCAGCGGGGGTTTAATGGATTTTCTTCTTCTAAACATAAATTGATCATAATTTCCATTACCTGAGACACCCAGAATGAGTCAATCTTTAGCTTTGTAAAGGTGAATTTAAGGATTTCTGACATCCTACAGCTGCTCATTTAAAATTTAGAAAGATTGTTATCCTGTAAGGTAAAGATTTAGTAGTTAAGATAATATTCCAGTGGTCCTTTTGATTATCATCAGCAGATCCGGTTTACACTGCTGAAACACAATTAGAGTTAATTGAACTTATGCATGCCTTTCTTTGACATTTTTCCCCATTTTGCTGCAGAAATTCTCGATGAACCTTGTGAAACTGTTTGCTGACCTGCTGTTTTCAAGGTCAAGAATGAATTAACTTTAACTAGTGGTAAAGAATTACAGCAAAATTGTTTAAAAAAACAAACCAAACCAATATAAAAATATGAATGAACTAGTTGTGATCAAAAGGCTAAATAAACTGAGCCATAAAAATAATAAAAACTATAAATGATTTAGCCAATATCCTCTTAAAGATGATCTTCTCTACTTTTGGACAGCTTTCAGTGTGGGTGCTTTTTTCCCCAGCAGAAGTGCTGTTTGTAACCACATGTTCACCTAAAACTTGTGCAAAGAACAAAAAAACAAACAAACAAAAAAAGTTGTATAAAACTGAAGCAAATTCCTTGTGGAGGATCATCAGTGGTGGAGCGAGCTGGGTCCACGGCTATGACCCAGCATGTAGGGTCAGGAAGGTGATCCAGGGGATCTGGGTCATTTTGCACCTTTACTTTGTCCCCAGACTGATCTGACTGCAATTTCCCACAATTTGGAAACCAGGTGGAAACCCAGCAGGCACGGTGGAGGCACAAGTGCAAGGAGACCAAAAACACAACAAAAAAAACACTTCTGTGTAGGGATCTAAAACATCAGCTGAACGAAAATGGGTCTGGAGGTGCATGAAAGGATGATGCTGTATGTGAGACTGCATGAATTCAAATTATTTTTTGAATTTTAGGAGCCAATTCACTAAACTTTGTAGACTTCAAAAAGTAGTCTGTCCTTTGTGACATTTATACTGTCAGAAGAACGCACAGTTACACAGATGTATAAACGGTACTCATCCATCAATATTTTATCTTTCATTCTCCGTTTCTATCATCTTGAATTCTTATACAATGTTTTTTAAGAAGCTCTTTTTTAATTTGATACATTTTTTACCATTAAAATTGATAAATAAATACAGGTGACCACCCCTCAGCCTAGTAGATACACCTATCTTTCAGAAAACCTGACCTCAGACCTTGACCTTGGAGTTGAGGTCACTGAGATTCGAACATCACTTTGATTTTTAGTAGATGCACCTGTGGTATGAACTTGAAAATCCTACGTCGCCTCGTTTTTGAGTTATCGCATTCACAAACTTGGGTGGGTGACAACAAAACCCCCATCAGCTCAACAGCTGAGGGGTAAGAAGTGTTGCATCCTGTGTATGCCGTCCAAGTGTGACATGAAAATGTTTTACGACACTTAGATGGGTTTCTTTTTAAAGTAGGAAATGTAAAAAGTTATTCAGCAACTTTTAGATTCAAACCTAGCTCATGTCATTAAAATCCTAATAGAGAATGTTTTTTCAATATCTTTTTTTTGATTAAATGGTCTGAAATGGTTTTAATAGCCTTGGGTTTGTTCCAAGAATATGCTGTTTGAATCACAGCACACAGCTCTCCAGTTCCAAATAAAACCCCTTCTGACAGTGAACAAGTGTTCCTGTAAAACTGAAAATATTTTTCAGCTGCTCTTCACAGATGCTCCAGACGACTCTCTATGTGCTCCCAAATAGCACTTAGTTATCATTTAAAGTGCTGGGTCATGGATAAACGACAGCGAAGGTTTCAGCTTGCATAGAAAATTCAATGAGTTAGCCCGAGCGACCTTGTTGGTACAAAGTACCCAGTGCAGACAGGAACGAATAGATTAAACCCATTGTTGGACAGAAGGCTGGAAGATAGTGTCTCTGTATGCTTCTGTGTAGACAATAAGCATTACCTTCTGCATGCCTTGCAGCGCCTGCTGCAGGAAGCTGAGCTGCTGTGAGTGAGTGTTGTCCTCCTCGCTTCTAATTGGTTGATTTTTGCCTTGTTCTTGTTTTAGCAGCTCCACCTCGTTCCTGTAGGCGTCCAGCTGGCAGCGCAGGGAGTCGTTCTCCTCCTTTAATGCCTCTGCTTGGGAAACTCCTACATAATAAACAGAGAAAATTAAATATTCTGGTTATCACGGATCACGGTTATTCCATTTATTCATTTGACACACCTAACAATACAAATTCTAGTTCAGATAAGGCTCAGTTTTACTTTGCCATTTCTGATATGGTGCTCTTGAGTTTTCCCCCACCTGTTTGTTCTCTGATGATGTACATATTAAAAAAAACAAACAAGTAAAGGTTGCACCTCTGACAGTGACATGTGCAGTCACGATTGCATTGCTCCTCATTCACACAGGCAACAGCAGGAAGTGACTATTAGAGCATTGATGACAAAAGAATTAGGACAGAGCATGACAGAAAAAGATTGTATTTATCTATAAAGCAGCTGACATTAAAGCTCCAGAAAGCTTGGTTTCATATCCCATTATTTTACCCATTGTTATTTTATTCACAGTTGGAGCACTTCTTTCACTTGGATAGCCATGAAATTTACTTGCCACCCATCCCTTGATCAACTTCACGAACACACACATTCTATAATGAAGCATTCTTGTTTGCAGCCACTTTGATTTGCACCTCTGACTGGCTTCACCTACCCAACAATAATGACTGAGGCACAAAGGCAGCCATCAAGGTCAGAAATAATGGACAAAAACTGATATCTCAGAAATAAAGTTGAAGAAAAGGCTAAAATGCGTTATGATGGGCTCGTGCTACCTGTGACGTGTTGTGTTTCTGATACACAAGTAATTGGTAAAAATCTAATTTGGAATTAAATATATTTTCGAAACAGTACTTTGTGTTCACAAGTCAGACTACATTGATTTTTGAGACGTGCCTTCTCTCTGAACACCTGGAAAGTTTCAGAACTGCTAACAATCTAGAGGCAGACGCTCCCTTTGGTGCAGGTTTTGCCACGTCTACACACAGACACATACAGATTCACAAGATGAAAATCATGCCAGCTAGAGTATCGCGGCTGGCAACAACTCGCTGTTATAGCCTGGACTTAAATTGGGCTGGTCTCAGCTCAGGCACATTTACTTTTCACTGCCATCAGGGGACACCCAGTCTCACAGATCTATCTTTAACGATGTATGTAACTTTATAATTCTTTATCTTAATAATTCAGCCAAGGCCTAAAATACATTTTCAAACAAACCATTGGATTTAATAGTGATGTGAATAATGTAGTGTGCATGAAGTATGGTTTCCCCTGTACTCTCAGTGGGTTTGTCTAAAAGCCACCTTACATATCCACTCCCTTTGTCATTCAGATAAAATAGATACCAGGAGAAGACGGATTCAAGGTAGGGAGAGAAATAGGTCAGAAAAGGGACACAGAAGCTTATTGTAGTTTCCTTTCATGAAAGTAAACTGCTATGAAAGTCTCCTTAAATATATACATCTACTTCAGTTAGCCAATTGCTAGAATAAGCCAGCTGACAAGCTCAAGTTCCACCGTTGAGCAAGCTAGCAGGGTTTTTGAGCAGCTTAAGCAGCACACTGTTCAATACAAAATACTGAAAGAAGTGAAACAACATTTTTAATGTCTATAAATAATTCTCCTTTTAATGCAATTATCAGAAAGGCTGGACCATGATTATTAATTCTACAAATTAATATGCTATCGTCCAAGTGGCAGCTTAACACCACCCCATCTTGCAGCATAATCTTCAAAGTTCGACGCTTCCACTTGTTTTAACTCAAATGTGACCCTCTGTATGCAAAAAATATTTTTCTGCCAGTCATAGTTACTAAACACACTTATGAACTTCATATAAATCCCAATTTAATCCCTGCTTACAGCAAAAAAATACATATGATGTTTGATCAACAGGGAAAGTGCTGTGTCTCCAGGTTAACAGTGAGGATATCATTCAAAGGACATTTTGAAATTGGAACCAGAGGCTCCTTCCCTTTCATAACTCGACTGACAGTGGCTTGGCAAGATATTACAAAAATAAAAAACAACAACTCATATCACATGTTGAGTCAAATCCAGACTGCTGAACAAGTTCACTATATGACATTTTATAACTGACCTAGGGAGGAAAGCTTGGAGCAAAAGGCACATTTCTACCCATAATGGTTTTCCTCATTTTCTGTATACTGTTACAATAGTGCATGCTTACATTAAGCGCTGCAGAAGTTTCAAACACTGAGGTCAATATATATGAAAGTTATCCCTGTGAGCCAAAAGCTCTGGCTTCAGGCTGCTCTAAATGTTTACTTTGAGGCACATTTTCTACTCTGGGCTCTGTAAAATGTCAATGAAACTGGATAAACTGATATGGTCACATCAGGCGAACAGCACTAGCTGTGAAAGACGCCCCCAACAACTTCTGTTCAAACGCATTTAGCAGGGGTAGCAAATCGAAGGAAAGCTCGGAAAGAAAAGAGGAAGGGAACGAAAACACCTTGTTTTAGACCAATGACTGAGGCGTTTGCACTAATCCACAGTATAAGATAGATACTAATTTGACAGAACTGTTAATGATGCAAAGCTACAACTTTAGACTCCACAAATAAAAACAAGACTTTGGAAATGAGCATAAGGCAGAGGTGGTTAGTGTCCTCACAGGAGAAAAGGTTGCATGTTTAAAACTCCTGGTCAGCTGTGGGCTTTCTGTGTGGGTTTTCTCCAGGTACTCCAGCTTCCTCCAATAGTCCAAAGACGTGTGTGTAAAGCTAACTGGTGATTCTAAACTGCTGATCTGTCCAGGATGTACCCTCATGTCAGCTGGAAAAGGTGCCTGCCCCCCATCCCCCTTAAACCTAAGCAGAATAGGTAAGACAAGCAAACAAGCATTGTAGGTCCCCTTTAGGAAGCAGACTGAGTAACCAAATTTAAATTATATTTAGCTACTTTTCAACCATTCTATCTAACACAAAAGGGCCCAAAGTCCAACAGTACAACGCTGTCAAGTTGGTGGAGCACTGTCATTCCCATATACCATGTCCAGGGATCAAACAACTATAGTATATTAACATACTCAAAGCTGTAATAATCCCAGAGTGTTTTAGCCAGTAGCTCTCAACTGGACATTTGACCTGACCTATTGAGTAAAAGAGAGTAGATTGGGAGGATGTATTATAACATTAGATCTGCTTAGCTCCAATGATGTCCACTACTATATCGGTTCTGCTCTTCTACTGCAAGCCTTGAGCAGAAGCTCTCTGGGAAAGTGCAATACACTGACTGGACTGGGGAGATAAGCCCCATCCTGTGCGAGCGTGTGTGTGCATGAAAGCATGTCTTGTTGGGTTTTGTGTGGGTGTTCACGAGTGCTGCCTGCAGTCTATCATGGAGGACCATTGGCAGTGTTAATGAACTCTTGCTGGGCGCTTGTATGTGTGTCCATGCTAGGTTTGTGTGTGCTCTTTCCTCCCAGCAAAATGAAAGTTTGAGGTGAGAAGTGTATTGATCTGAGAGCCTCATCAACTTGGCGTGAGGAGATGTCAACTGCTTGGCCAGATTCTGTTATGTAACAGGCAAAGCTATCGACCTGCAGATATCCGCGAGTGTGCACATAGGCATACACCTTCGGGTGTACAGTCATGCACAGAAGCGGCTCTTTTGCCTTCTATTCTGTACATGAGTCAGATGCGGCGCATCGATTCACTTTTTAAGAGGCTGCAGTCATAACACAGGTGTTTTTAGCTGGGATGGTTGACGTGTAAATATGCCCCTTTGCTTAAAGGTTAGTGAGTAAGGGGGAAGGGGGAAGGGGGTGGGGTGGGGTGTAACGCTCAGCCTGTTAACACAAATACGAAAAAGTGTCACATTAACACCTGCCACCTCTGCCAATCCTGCAGCATTGAGTGAAATGACAGGTCTTTGACAGCAATGCTAATTAATGACAGCTAAACAGCAAGGTTGCAAAAGAGAAGGGGCTGAAGTGACGACTGTATTTACATACATTTGCATGCTAATTAGAGATGCTGTCATATTAGCAAAAGGCAGAGATCAGGCTGATTAAGAGCCAAGAAGAAACCACACATCTGAGACATGAAAAGTCAGGGATGAAGAGACCTCACATGTGGTTCCCTGCATGTTGCACCAATGACTACTATAGAATTATTGGGTTATTGTTATGGGGTTTGAGGGATTAGCAGCATCATTAACTTTTGTTGCTTCAGCAAACACAAAGAGCCTCCTTTGAGGGAGAAACAGAAGATTATGGCACTTCAGTGATACCCCAATCTGAAATTAGATGGCAGCTGGCAGATGTGGACAGATTGGCACACGTACATGCTCCTATGTGTACATTCACTGGGGTGGACTGAGGTGAATGACATTCAGCACTTATGTTCAACATTAACTCAGGGTATTGTGTGTATTGTCAGCAACTTGACATAGTCTGAATGTGTTTTTTATTCATGCAGAGATGTCAGATGCTTGGGGGATGATTACTGTCGTTTCAGTCAAACAGAGCTGTCTCCCTCAGTTATTTAACAGTCTCTGTGCTGATCCTTTGGAAATTGTGATCAGTGTACTTCCTGTCAAGATGACAGAAGTGCTGAACTGCGGATGCATATGCATACCTGAGTCCTCAGAGTCCTTGCTGTCAGGAGGATCCTCCATATCATCATCAGACATCTCCATCTCCTCCTCTCGTCTGATGCCCATCAGCTGCTCGTTGTGCATGTTTCTAATCTCCTGCAAAACACAGTGAAAAAAGCGACGGGTCAAAACTGCAAAGACTCCAGGGTGATGCACATTTTAGCAGGTGCTGATCAGAAAACTTCTTCAAAGTTGACGTTAAAGAAAAACTGAGCTGCAAAGGAAAACTTTGCAGCTCATATCGGTACAGAACAAAGGAGTGCAGCTGCAGAGAGATGAAAAGGATGACATCAGAGCTAGGGCTCGGTTCCTTCTATGGGGTTTATGGCAGCACATATACAATGAGAGCTCACAGTTTTGTACTTGGAGAACCCCCCCATCACCACCACTACACATTAAAGCAGCCATACAAATGCGACTCTACCATCTGTCAATGAAATCAAAGCTCCTCAATTTCACTACACACTGATTCACAACAACAAACCATGATAAGTGTCTCGGTGCACATTGCGCCTGCTGTTGGTTTTTATGCCCATGTTTTATTCTAATTGAGGGCACATCTGGAAACACCAGCAGTAACTGTAAAATACCAATCTTCTCCGTTTCATTTCACCCTCACAGACAGAATCGCTAATGACTACATCCATCTGGAGACCAGTAACCAGAAGCAGGTTTCAAAATGGTTTAAAAATTAAGGTCATACCACTGAACTGGAGTGGCTGTAATTGAGACAAAACCTTCCAGGTTTGTGCTGAGAAAAAGTCAAAACAAACAAATTAAATCCTTGTGATATAACATATGGTTGACTGTTAATACTTAGACTATCACACCATATCTCCATTGTTTGGTCTGTGCCTGCACCTTTATGTAACATGCTTGTATTTTAGTGTAAAATATACATCTCAACTGATAGAAATATAATGCACAGCTAATTTAGAAACACGATACATTAGATACACAATTACATGCTCTGACAAGCTTATCCCTAATATTTTAGCTTGTGCTGCTGAAAAGGGGTCCTGACTTGATTTACAGATATATGCAACACATATTAACAAATATAATGAAAGTAGGATACAAACATATGTTTGTGAGTATCATTTTTTTTACTATAACAGCTGCACAATCTATAGAACTCAACCTTTGTTGCAGCTTAAAGGTTGAACTTTGAGACAGCCCATTTGAAGCTAAAGGGATTAATCAATATCACCTCACCATGATATCCTTCTCTCCTGCGACTTCATTCATTTACAGTATTTAGTGTTCAAAGTGATTTAAGCTTTGACCTCCATCCATTTATTTAAATCATTAAATATGTGACGTGTGCTTTAGTACAGCAGCAAAACATACAAGCCATCAGTTAACAAGCCTCTGTGAGCCTTTAGTGCCTTTCAGAGGATTTTTTTCAAAGCATGATATTCTCTTTATATATTACACACAACTACACAGACAAGGACACACTACCAACAGGGTGTCTCTTAGGCAATCAATGAAATAAAGATAGTGAAATATGAAAACAAGTATTTACTGAAATACATACAGATAGACACATATGGCGAGTTCTGTGTGTACAAACACCATCAGTAGATAAAAGAGTGCTAAATCAATGAAATAACAGATTAAAAACAATTTCTAAAACAGAGAAGGAGCAAAAAGCAGCCCAAGAGTAAATACATTTAAAACCATCTGTCAGCTGATGTTATCAGCCTGAGCCTGTGGCACAGGTCAAACAGGTACTCTAAACACACAAGCTCATGTGGACACACAACCCTCTGTGTACAAGCACACATCCACTGCATATACACAAGCACAGCACATAAAAACAGTGATGGAGAGAGACAGCTGTTGTCTGATTCTGCCTGTGAGCTGCAGCTCCTCAACAGCGCTGCCCATTCCTCCATTATTCGCCTTTAGGCCACAGTGTGATACTGGCTCTCTGATGTTAAACTGTCCCCAAACAAACACACTTACTTACCTATTCTCTATACACGGGACAGTGGCTGCAAGCACTACAGCCTCTAAGACAGATAGGTGTGCACAAAGTAAAACCAAACATGCCATTATTTTGATAGTAATGTAATATAAAGGAATTATCGGCTTTAATGGCACTATGTTAACGTCGTAGCATCCACCTTTACAGCCACATGCAGTTTTTGACTGTTTAAACCCATTATTTTGGTTCTCTGACCTTCACACACAATGTGTAGTTGCCTTTTACAGCTCTTGTTACACGTCCATATATAAAGGTAACAGCTTCCAGCTCACGCAAGCTGAGTGCACTGTACCAGCCCAGCAATAAAGGCGTGGATGTGTTTCTTGTAAGCTACTCCAAGCCAAATCATAAAATGCAAGTGCACTTTTTGGAATTGTAAGCATTCAGTTGCGCATAAAGGAGCTTTGCCTCCTTACAGGTTGATTTTGTTTTTATTATACCTAATGTGAGTAATTGTTCCTTATTTATTTAATAACTTTTAGAAGAAGTTTTTTTTTGTGCTGCAGGCTATGCTGAAGTGCAAGACCAAAGCAATGAGCTGTCAGATGCTAAAATACTTCACAGTGTTTGAATGTACAGGGAGTAAGGGCACAGTGATTTATTAGGTTAATCTATACTTGAAGATGCCTACCAGTTGCATGTGACCTCGCTACTTACGATCACTTTTCCGCAGGCCATTTTCCTGAACCCTAACAGTCAGAGATAAAGACTCAACTCGGGTTTATGCTAACCCAAGAGCTAGAGTTGAAATTACTTCACTTATCTCACACTTTGAGACAAGCACACAATGTCATGAAGTGTCCTAAGTCTCTTCTCAGCAATTGTAAGTGTATAACAGCCTGAAGAGAAAACACTTCGAAGGGTGTTTTAAAGAGGGATGTTTCCTTGTATCAGGACATATTTAGTAGCAGTGTCCACCCACAGTGGTCTCTTTTGTTTGCATTTAGGGTCACACTGTACACCCTAATGTATGCAAGGAAGGAAAAGAATGGAAAAACCCCCAAGGCCTGATGTAAACACTGTTAACCACATAACACATTTGAAAACTTTCAATATTTAACAGTATGTTTATATATGTACAAAAGGATGATTCGCCAGTGAGTGAATTGCTCAAGGAGTGAGTGAGGAATGACAATAACACAAAAGGGGTCTTTTCTGATGGCAGCATGTGCAATTAAATATGCATCATTCTGCTTTCTACTTAATCATCAAGCTGTGTACTAAGAGGCCTTAACATGAGTCATTATAAACACAATCTCCATCTTCATAATTCTGCGGTACCTCTAATAATTGGAGCAACATTTCTGATTTGCACCACCACCTACCTTCAAT
>VOQK01014586.1:24883-42655 GCA_015052645.1 Benitochromis conjunctus
CAATGTGAAGTTTTTGCACAAGTTGACTGCTGCTTCTGCTATGACATATTTTGTTATTAATGAGCCTCTTAACTGGGCTTTAACTTGCGTCTTAAAACAGTTTTTTTTTCATACTATGGTTCAAAGAAACTTACCAATCAGATATGCTCATATATGGTCCATTAGACCCAGGACTGTAACACATGCCAGACCCTCCATTACATACAACCCATCATCATGTCAATTAATGTTCCATTTGGCAGAGAGAGAAAATAGCAAGCAGACAGCAGATGACAAAAGTGCTGTTAGACTTGAAAATGAATATGCTTTTAGCTCTCAATATATGTTCCTCAATCATTTACTTGAGAGAAAGAAAAAAGCCCCCCAAAAAACAACCTCTTCTAATTTATTGGTGAAGAGGGCAGGAAAGGCTTGTACAGATTTACCTGCGTCCTGAAGACACTTAGAGGCGGAAGAAACAGACTCACCAAGCACCTTGTATCTCTTCATGGGGGAGGCAAGGCTGGAGGAAGGAGTGGAGGAGGAAAGGGCAGAGGTCTGGACCTCAGTCTGTGTCTGGATCTCGCAATGGCTCGATTGCAAAGGCACCTGTTCTGCAGCCTTGCTTCAGTCAAAGTACTTACTATTACAAAGGCTCAGCTCTTTCCTATTATTTCTTTATTATTATCATCACCTCTTGGGTATCAAACAACATTTGAAAGAGCTTTACATTGAGAAAGCGTAAAACAAAACGAGATAATGACTAATTTTTCCATAAATTATGTGATTGACACAGTTAAATCAAAATGTACCAACCTCTGCTTGTTTGCGCCACATGTCCAGATTCTTGCGCTGAGCTTTGGAGAAATGGTCCCATGCCTTTTGTTTGGAAGCAGCTTGGAATACAGACACAATCTGTTCAACTGTAGCAGGATGCAGGGAAGGACCAGTGACCACCCAAAGACAGAAAGAGAGAGAGAGAGAGAGAGAGAGAGAGAGAGAGGACAGTTGGGAAGGAGCAGAGGAGTGAAAAAGCGGAGTCAACTAGGGATGTAAAGAACTGTGTGTGTGTGTGTTCGTTCAGTGGTATATGCATGCGTGTGTTCTACTTACCAGCTGATGCCAGTGCATCATCTTATGGAAGACTGATCAGATAGTTCCCACAACCAAAACTTCAATAAATTATACAATTTCCGCAGAGCACGCTTAAATTATGAGACAAACTGGATTATGCAGAGCAAAGCCTGTTGCTCTTTAACACATGTCTACTGTTGACTTTAATTAGCAACACAGCTCTATAGCACAAATTGATTATTTTAGTTCCGACTGAAACATAACAACTACTGGATCACTAAACTTGGCACTTATCCATGAACCCCGGAGGATAAACTCCCCTGAAATCTTCTGAAAGAACGTCTCGCCATCTTGAAATGTTTTCAGGCACATATTTGGAAATCTACTTCACTTAGCTACAAGCAAGCAAACTAATGGGTACTCTGCATTTAACAGGTATGGTATAATCAAACTGAGTGGCTTACGATTTGCCAAATACTCCACTACGTCTAACAAATTTTAACATACTGACTTTAATCTTGACACTGACTGAATTGATACTCATATTTTCTTTTTTGCTGTCAGTTCAGGTGCTTTTAAATGCCAGTTGGGCATATCACAGGTTTCCCAAAAAATGTCAGCTTTCCAGTGATAATTACATCTTGGATGCTGAAGTGAATGCTAAAAAAAGAGAAATTATAGTATCTCAGATGTGATTTGAACAAGGCAAGGAGTACAAGCTCTCAGAGCTGCTAGCATGGCTGCAGACTTATTGTTTAATGAGGAACATTTTGCTCAGCAACTGCCAGCTACCAAAAATAACCGAGGCCGAATCTGAGTATGCTACCGTTGACCACTATGCAGCTCCACTGCAGACGTGGGCTCTTAAGAACCTTGCCCAAGGACAACAAGTTGTTCAAGTACGAGTGTTCCTGATTTATTTTCCCTGCGCAGATGCCATAAGCTCCATGCCTTGCTGCTAAAACCTTTTACACAACTGTAACTACAAAGTCATTTAAAGGGTAGAGACTCGAGTCTGGACTTTGAGTTTCTTTGGGTCATCGTGTCTAATTAGCACGAGGCAACAAGCCAGAACCTTTAACTTTAGGGTCTCCATTTACTCTGGATGTGTTGTGGTTGGGGACAGCTGCTCTGGGTCTAAATATATTCTGTGTCAGATTTTATCTTATGTGCAGTACATCAACTGAGTGATTTTCCATCACCAGCTACCTGTCTGTTGTCATGCAGGTGGTCATGGGTGGTCTGTGTATCTCAGAAGCCCTAATTCACGCAAAGGGGGAGTCAATAAGACCTCCAGTTAAGCGTGCGTTGGTGTGTGTCTGTGTGTGTGCGCCCTTGTGCGTTTGCAGAGTGGTGAGAGATAGCACAGTTCAAGGATCAATATCATCTTCCCAGCACCCTGTAATTTGATGGATCCAATCGATGGTCAGGGCAAAGAAGAGAGGCACATGTTCAGACAGGCTTTCAGGCCTGTGAGCATATATGGAAATATTTATACATTTTGTATACTTCTCGTTCTCAACACGGCAGAAAGTCGGTCAAATACAACCTCTTCACTGTCGATTATCTGGAGTTTCTGGAAAAGCAATGTGCTTTTGAGTCCGTTTTTTTTTTTCCCAGGGCTTTGAGTACCACAATTTCAAATCTAGTGAGGTAACAGCAGAAGCCAGTATCTCAAAACCTGGGAATATGAAATGAAACTATATACAAGAATAGACACCACTAAAGATTAAGTGAACATGTTTTTTTAAAATTTGGGATAAGAGACCCTGTAAGGTGACATATACCTTCACAAACTACAATTCGTGGCTGGCAAGTAGTAAAGCAGACAGACTTTAGCTGTTCTGACAAATAAAGTCTCTCCCACAGGCTGAGCTACAGTATCAGGAAAAAGCTAAGAATTTATGTTTGGCTGAAATAATTCAGAATGGCTAACAAAAAAAAAACAAAAGCAAAACAGGTCTGCCTATCTTTCTGGTTTATACAAAGAAATATATACCCACCGTCTGTGTATTCCATGTGCATTATTTTTTCTCTAATAAACAAAAATGAAACAGTTGCAAACTAATGACCATCTCTAATGACGTTACGTTGCATTTAACATGCATGTGGTGACAAAGTGTTGCAGACTTTAGTGTAAATCAGCAGCTGAAGAGCTGAATCTGTCAAAGGTGGGTTTCTCCATTTTACTTTGCCTTTGGCTTTTTATCAACATAAATGTGCAAAGCATGCACTCCCTGTACACGTTTGCTCTCCAGTGTGTTCTTGCAGAAAGTGTGTTACTACATTCATCTGGCAACCCCTGTGTTTTCTTCCAACAACAATATCAACCTTTTTATTCATCTGATTTTTTTATTTTTTTATTTTGTATTACAGAAGCAACAAAATGGGCGCAGGAGCGAACATTTTCATTGTTAGGAAAGAAATCAAACTTACCTTTAAGCCATCGTCCCAACAACAATTTAGTACAAGACAAGAAGGCTGCTATGACACTATTAAACTTAACCTTAAATCCACAGCATGTAGGTCAGTAGTTACATTTGTGTGCAAGCACACTGTCTGTGCATCATGTGAGAGACTGTGAACAATGTCATACTTACTGTTTAGTGGATTACAGTTGTCCAGGATGGAGGTTTGATTTGGATTCTTGGTGACTTTGCCTAGCTTATTTACAGTCAATGTGGGTGTGCTATCCTAAAACGTATACTGAACCAAAAAAGGATTTGACTCATGCCATCATATCCTCTTCCTGTATTGCACAATAAGGAGCTTACTTACAGTATATACAGTGTAAAAATTGAAATATGTGTGTGTGTGTGTGTGTGTGTGTGTGTGTGAGAGAGAGAGAGAGAGAGACTGTAGTAACTCACATTGAGCCAGTATGCCAGCCAGAGCAGTCTTGAACTTCTCTTTGGCTTCTTCCATCTCTTTTTCATGCTGACTCTTCTCGCTCATCAGCCGGCGGATGTGGCTATTGGAGGACTGGATCATGGAGTAGAAGTTGTTGGCGTTTCTGCGGTTAACTTCGCCTCGTTCAAGCCACGTCAGGAGTACACGAACCGCTTCAGGAAATTTGCCGTCATCTGGACAAGAAAGAGAAAGAGTTAGCATTGACACAGAAAAGAAAAAACATGCTGTACCCTGTACAGTCTCACGAAACAAAGGTGGGAAGTAGGAGAGAAGTGTACCAAACACCAAGCATGATTATAAAGCAGAGACTTCTCACCCATAATCCCATGAGGCTGAAAATGATGCTCTGCTTTCTGGTTAGTAACAAATGTTTCATATAATAAACTGTGAAACGCAGGTAATATTGTAATATTAAAAACATGTTCTCCTGTAGTGAACGTATACAAAATAAAAGCAGGGTTAATAAGAGGAAGAAAACACTAAAAACATGAAAGTGCCTCTGGATGAAAAAAACAAAAACAACATATGATGACACACTTATATATATTTGGAAACAACTTTGTGGACTTCAATAACAGCTAAGGGCAGGGAGAAGTGGGGGCCTGAAACCCATTTATAGGGGATCTTGGTGAAAAGTTCCTCTATAGGTGTCTTGTCATTAAAAGCAAGATTTGAGTTATATAACTGGCTGGGAGAAACGGCTAAATCCTCTTTCCCCTTTGGGGAGAAAAACCTAAATCTGAAGCAATAGTTGGGATAAAAGTTTTCACAACAGCAGCCCAAAGTGATCAGAAACAAATCCTTGGCTAGAACAGCACAGTGTTGGAGTTCTTCGCACCAAAGGCTGGGGAAGGGAGAGCTGAAAAAGACTCGCACAGATGGTTGAGAGGCACAAAGTCACAGCCATTTTGTTATTAGGCAACTGTGACTGAGACCTGGAAGTGTCACTGCTCATTAGTGAAACAAGTTTATTCAGCCAGAAACTCGACAGAAAGCTGAGAACGGTAGAAAGAGCCGAGAAGAAAAAAATAGAGAGGATGAGCAGGGAGGAGAGTGCAGAGAGAGGAGAGTAGAAGAGAAAGGACAAGATAAGAGAGAAGCATTTGCTGAGGGAGAGTAAACTGATATACTGTGTTTAACAGCCGTTTCGTAACGTCTTTTGAAAGCAAATTTGTTAGAACATCAGAATTACTTTCTCAGATTTACCGGCTGCAGTTTATGGCTGTTCCTGTAATGTCCTACACTGGGAAATCCCAGCAAGCACACATACTCGCAGTACTCAACCGCTGTCATGCCTTATTGTCTACCTTGTCAGTTTTTGGATTGCATGAATAAAGACAGTGCCATGAGACCTATTTTTGTATTCTCTCAATAACAATCTGACAGAAGTAAATGAATTTCTTCCATACGTGCGACAGGTTCTCCTCTTCTGCCAAGCTGTGTTCCTTATGTTTGTGCTCTCATATCCTGTATGCTTTTCATTGTAAATAATTCACAGATTGCCAGCATCAATGTCTACCTTTGATCTTGTCTCCCAGCTGACCGCACTCGTGCTCAGAGTAGTGGACAATGGGAGGAGGGGATGGCGGCCGGAGGCGATCTTCTTCCATCTTGCGCCTGTGACGCTCCTCTCTGGCCAACATGCGCTGGCGACATTCCCACTCGTAGAGGTCATCTCTGGCCTGTGCGAAGTCGACGTGGAGGCGTCCAGTGTCTTTTTTGTCTGTGCTTGAACCCAAACGGATACGATAACCTAAGAATGAAACGGAAATTGTAAATAAAACAGAAATAATGGTCGAATGAAGAAGGAGGTGCTTAAGTGAAACTAATGTGGAGATGCAGAAGGAGCAACGGTAAACTTACCAATACAAGTGAACAACTTTGTGCACACAGCTTTTATAATGTGACGTGTAATCTGCAGGTGCATAAATGCCTGCTTAGTAACAGCATGATCGCAGGTGTTACGTGTTAGCCTACCGCTTTCAGAATTTTGTCTAAACCACTGCTACATTTTTCCAGTCTCACACAGCCGCTGGTTTTATTATTTACTTCAGAGTTCAGAACACGAAAAAATAAAAAAGAAAAAGAAAAAAAAAGTAGAGGGTGACATGTGACATCATTCATCACATTTTAACTGACAAAGTCACGGTTACACGGTCTCCTGTGGCGCGTAGATCGCTGCAGCGATGCAATGCAATGCATGAATGCTTCTAATTCCGGACATCTGTCAAATTCATACTTCCTGTTAACATCAGTTTCTTATTAAACTATGCTCATTTGTCTAGGATACTCTCCATTAGTCTTACACCTTCTACACTGCTCAAAAAACAGAGAAAAAAATGATTTAAGTTACACTTGACTGAACTGAAAAGCAATACATCTGAAAGGAGTGACACTCTAAAAAGGTATGTGTAGTCTGCACCAGTGGGGATTTCCTCTGTGCCAACAGTAAAACACTTTCCATTACTTTCAACAGTGTGTATTTAGATACAACAAAATCCAGTGAAGACACTTTTTATTGGGATCTACGTGTTGATTCACCTCTAGCATACCCTCATCATTACTCTCTTTTTCTTGTTAGATCCCTTGGTTTGAAAAAGATATATTAGCTGTAGGGTTTGTGGAGTACAGAAGGCCTGCATCCTTTTGGGAATACACAAGGGAGACTTAGAGAGGCCAATTACTTCTCTAGTGGCACTGAAACACCACAATATCCCTCATTACCCCCCTCTTCTCCACACTAGTTCCCACTTATCCCCACTCTCCCCTTCTTACTCAATTTCCACTAATGGCTGGTTGTGGACTGAAGTGAAATCTGGTCCATTTTGTGATTTAATTGCTTTGAAATGATCAGAGAGTGCATCCAATGTGTGTTTTCGGTCACACGTGTGCAAGAGTGTGTTTTCCAGCTGAACAAAGTAATGATGTGCAGAGTGATTTACTGACAGACACAACACACTCTCATCAAAGGAAAAATAAAAAGAGGGTGAAACAGTGTTGAATGCCAACAGAAAAAAAAAAAAAAACCCACACAAAAAGAAATGAGTGTGATTTCAGGGGTCTCTACTGTCTGCTCTCTCTGCTTCAGGCTCCCAGTCTACTACTGCTTCAATATTTCATATGAGGAGATCTTTGTGTGCTGGGGCTACTTGAGTGGGTGTCATTTCTAGGTACTGTTTGCACAATGTGTGTGTGTGTGGTGTTATTTATGGGGGAACTACACAGCTCTGTCATCACTCTAATATATGGACCCCCTCTCCCACATCTCACTGTAAGGGTATAGGCGGACGAAATCGACAGATCTCTCATTCAAACACACACTCAGACAAACACACACCTGCCTACCTGCCTGCATGAACACACAATAATGCAGAGAATATTTCTGAATTGGGTTCTGGGTTTTTTAGAGCAGGAATACGGGACAATGTGTTTGCTCTGACAGATTTAAGATGTCTGTAGTCTAGAAGCTGCTGTGAAAATGATGAAGATAAGATAATATAGGAGCCTATAAGGCAATGATGATTTTGCCTTAATGGTAAATGCATTGTCTTTTCTTTTTCTTTTTTTAAATTGGAGCCTGTAGTGAAAATTGCCTCTTAGATCTCTTTCCCTAAACGATTTAATAGAGACCAGCCCGTTTTGGATTTCAGAATGCTCTCAGCTCAGTCTAATAAAGAAATAAGAAAACATTTTTAATAATTGATTGCTCTTTTTTGTGGTATAGCCACAAAGTTTAACCTTGGGTGCTGAAGGTGAATTACAAATGCACTGATCTACTGGGATTTTCCTGTACAACCATCTCTAGAGTTTACAGAGAATGATGAGAGAAAGAAAAAAATATATAAATAATAATAAAGCTACAATTCACACGGACTCACCAAAATTTAGCAATGGATGGCTGGAAAAAATTCTGCCTGGTCCGGTGACTCTCGATTACTGTGGCAACAGTAGGGTCAGAAACTGGCGTAAACATCATCTATCCTGCCTTGTATCAGACTGGCGGTGGTGTTAATGGTGTGAGGGATATACACACATCTGGGAATACATCGTTTCAACACAGCAGCCTATCTGAGTAGTGCTGCTGACCGTGTCCATCCCTTTATAACCACAGTGTACCCATCTTCTGATGGCTACTTTGATTAAGGTAACATGCCATGTCATAAAGCTCAAACCATCTCAAACTGGTGTCCTCAACATGAAAATTAGTTCACTGTACTCAAAAGGCCTTCACAGTGACCCCATCGCAATCCAGTAGAGCACCTTTGGGTTGTGGTGGAACAGGAGATGACACCGAAAAAATCTGCAGCAACTGTGTGATGCTATTATGTTATTGTCATGTTATGTTAACATGGACCAGACTCTCTTATGAATGCTTCTTATGAATGCTTATGAATTCAATGAGGTGCTCCTCATTGAATCTATGTCATAAAGAATAAGGCAGTTCTCATAGCAAAAACAGGGTCAAACATGGGATACATGTATCGTTTCAGCAAAGGTCTTGATATTTTCTGACATAGTTGTTTGGTTTGTTTGTGGTAGGTGTTTTACCAAAGCACTGAAGTTCTCAATGAAAATACAAATAGCAGCAGAACATCCACATGCTCACTTTGTGACTCTTTAAGTGGTACTTTAACTACAGAAATACACACAATTTTATCAGTTCGACCTTAAACAATAAATACAATTAAGGATTTAGATTTACAACCTCTTACCTGACAGGAAGAGCGCCTTGTCCACAGTTGACTCCTCTGCAAATCTGATATGGCAGAAGTTCTTCTTGCTTTTGCGTATGGCCGTGATATCACCACACTGTCCAAAGACCTCCATGATGAGCTGCTCTGTGGCATTTTCCGGCAGACCACCGACAAACACGGTCTTACACCCTGGAGGGCGCTCTCTCGTTGCCGGAGGGGGAAGGTCTGTGACAAAAAAAAAGACTTATGTGTAAAACATCATCAAGATGAAATATAAAGACAAGGCTGGACTAACTAACAGGAATAATGGAAGCAAATTAGTAAATAGCAGACAGCATTTCTTAACGTTCGCAGTTCAAAAAGTCCCCTGCAATGTTTCTCAATCACTGCTGTGTGAACTTAAACACAGACAACCCAAGAATAATTCAGGTAAAACACTTTACTTTGAGCATGAATTTTGCTCTTTGTGATGATGAAAACAATACAAGCAGTGGTAACTATTGATTGGATTTTGCCAGAGAAAAGTGGTTTTCTTCGAAATTCATTGCAAGAAAAACAAAACAAAGCAAAAACCAAACAAAAAAACAGAAGCATTATCAACAACACTGCCTGAAAAACAACAGAAAATGACTTTAAAAAGTACTTTTACCACTTTGTAATAATAACATTTTGTTCAGCTTTTAATCGAAAAGGTGCTTATTTTGTCTTTTTTTATTTTTAAAGACATCTGTGTATTAAACATGGAGACAAGTTAAAACTATAGATGAAAATAAAACAGAACTACAGCCAACCATAAAAATAAAAACTGGATTATCATGTACAATGAAAATATCCATTAAAATAAATGTAAGAGAAGACTATTGGTGCTATGAGAAATGCAAAAATTTGATAATAAATAATTAGAGCATAATAAAGGATCCCATCACCAAATAAGAAAGACTGACAAAAGCAAATGCAGCGTAATAGCAGGGCAGAAATGAAAAATCCATTTCAGTAAGGCCTCCATGTTCAGACTGAGAATAATGAGGGCCAGATCACAGCAACATTAAAGCACAAGATGGCATCTGTATATAATACAAGCAAAGACCAAATTCTCAGGGTGATGCTGTACATTTTCAGTGAAGTCATATTTAAAATAGAGCACTCAGGACCTAAAAAAAAAAATGATAAAGCTTAATCATATCATATCATTAATGAGATTCTTTAAGCAAGAGTTTATTGTTAGAGAAACTGAAAATTCAAACCTTCCCATCCATGAAAATGAAATTCTGTTGGCCTCAAAGTGACAGATCTTTTAATGTGGAAGGTCCCTTGCACTGCAGAAATCACTTATTCATCACAGATGAATGTTGACTGATTTAATCTCCAATAGCTACGGCTTCTCATCCATGATGAATATGATTAGGGTGGTCTGTGAGAAGTGAACCATCTAATCAGTGTAACGCAGAGGATGCTGTATTTCTAGAGGTCTACTAGGAAATCTCAGCCATGGGGCTAAACTTGGCGAGATACCTGAGATATATGAGGAGGACTGCTTAGATCAAGGATTTTAGTGTTTACTCCCAGTAATAGATTTAGTAGTAGATTTTACTAGTGGCAGTAAAAGCAAAACACAAAAGTATTTTTTCCTAGTAACAGCTGTTAAGAAAGAGTCCAGCAGCACCCTTTGTACTACATTCAGAGTTTCCTATTCTGCCTTCTGATTCAGTCTTTAAAGGATTCAGCTGAAAAGTTGACACAAGTGCAACGTGCACACATATACAGTGCATTCAGAAAAAAGAAAAAAAAAAAGTTTTTTTCCCCCTCATATACTAATTATTGTAATATATGTACAGCTGAATACAATTTCAGATTCACGTGTCACATGCTTCATGTTTTTTTATATTTTGTTTTACCATTCAACAACTAAACACTCTTGCATTGATGATTGTGAAGCAAGAGCTCAAATTTTAATGAAAGCTCTGAATTCAATCCAGCACAAGATTTGATAAAAGAATGAACGAGAGAACGGCACAAGCAGCTGTGAAGCTTCTCAGCAGGGTGGCTCATCTCATTCTGAAAAACAAAGTAAACTGGTAGCGGACTCCTCCTGCAGTTTCACATTCAGCAACGTGCAATGTTCAGAAGTTTTGGTAACAATTTAGGATCATTATCCGCTACTATGAAACATTAATGCCTTATTCTTGATGAATAGTCTCCTACTTAATAGTAAGGAAGAAAGTCGTCATTAATAAGTTATGTTCTTATATGTGTTGTTCTATATATGCTCTTACTTTGTGTTGTACCACACATAAGGGCGCTGTACCACAAGAACAGGCATTCTTCATTCTATAGCCTCAAACATTTAAACATGTCATTTGGTTTTCTACATGCTCTGCGTTGTTTTCTGTTCAATCACTGATTACAGTGGATGATAACTGCCTACTAATCTCTGTAGGCAGGTTTGTAGGTAGATTCGGTGGGCATTAAACATCTGGATTGGGTGCGCACATAGATAACCCTGCACAACAAAAAGCTCCGTCAGCTGAAAACAATGACTGTTTCGTAACCTTGAACAATCGCAGCCTCTTTCAACCGCTTTTCAGAAAATCTTTGAAGTGGACGGTTATTAAAGGGGACCGTTATACGTGTAATGACTTCTTGTTTAACTGGAATAAACCCTGTATATTTTTAATGTGTTTAAGGTGTTAAAAAAAAAAAGAACTTGTTAACTGTAGAAGTTGTGCACTATAAAGGATTTTATTATTACTTGGTTCTGAGGAGACAACTTTATACTAGGCAGTAGTTCCTTAGAATTAAAGCTAGGAAGCTTTAATTCTGAATTACTTGGAGACTATTAACACTTGTAGTTTTTGTGTTATGTAAAAGTTAACATCTTACCATATTTATTTAAAATAATTAACCATATGCTATTTGGGGAGCCTGACTATTCGTGAGATACTACTACCTTATTAAGTCTACACTAAACAAAGCATATTAAAAATGTAATCATGTACAATTTCATTGCTTACTATTAATAACAAGTAATTACTGAATGACCTAGCAGATGTACAGTATGATCATAAGGAATAAACGTGAAACAACTGATTCATAATATCTAATAAAGAGCCAACTGGCTATGCACTCTAATAACTAGTTAATGGGGAATTGTAAAATTTAACTGTAGCCTGACTTGGACACAGTTTAAAGTCTTGGTTTGGTAATAATAAACAATATATTGCTAACATTGTTTAGTTATTAAAAGCACAACAATATACTGTAGCATGTTATAGGCAAAGAAAAAAAAAAGTTAGGGGAAGGAAGTTTAGTTGTGAAAACATAACGATCCAAAGTCAGTTTTCTTTTGGCTAAAAAGCTTTATCAGCTCATAATCCCCTGCTGTCAGAACTCCTTGTACTTGCATGCAGCACTCTGAAGAGCTGCAAACAAACTTTATGTCCCTGAGCCAGAGCCAGGACCATCTCTTTCTTTTAATTTCCCCCCCTATATCTCTCGTACCTTTACACACAGGCTCCAAAAACCCATCCCTCCCCCTGCCTCTCCTTTTCTTTAAATGTGACCGTTAAAGCAAAACATCAACTGTTTCATTCCTTGACCTCTAGAGTTGGCGGATTAGACTAGTTTTTCAGTTGAGATGGACAGAAAAAGTAAAGGCAGAGCAGAAAAAGCTGCGATAGCGCGAAAACGCTTTGTTGGCAGATGCAACAAAGACTTTCCAAATTAACTGACCTTTTCGGTTCCACGAGCGGCCGATGGAGCAGGGAGGACAGAGAAGGGAGAACAGGTGCAGTGCAGAAATAACCTAATGTGACATGTTGTAACTTATCTAAAAAGAATACAATGGAAAGTCTTGGTTATTTTGGCTTAAATCTGTTAATTTCTCTGTATCTTTTAAAACTTAGCAGGAGTGAAATCATTTTGCAATTCCCTCGGCTGCCTGCTGTGCTACTGAATCGCACTGTTTATCACAATAGAACATTTTATGCAAATGAATTAGAAACAACTCTCTAGATAAGCTATTTGTGATTTCCAGATTACAGTAAATACATGATATCAGAGGATATCAAAGCATTTATGAACAGTGCAAGTGATTGCATTTTATGCAGATATAATAAGCCAGTGAACCTGAGGCTAAGGAAGCATAGGAAGAGGATGGATGGAGCAGCTTTTGCGGAAATCATTTGGGAAATCATACAACACAAATGACTAAAAGCATTCTATGTATTTTTGAAAGTGCACACAAAGGAAAGCAGGAGAAACAGGAGAAAATTGAGCAGACGGATAAATGGAAGAGAAGCAACAGAATTTTAGCAGGTTAGAAAGAACTAATAATATAATAAAGCACAAACCACTGCCTCAAAAATTACCCTGTGATTTTCTCTTGTATTAGACTGAATTATACTGCACATACAGTTACATGGACGTGGCTGTAAAGCAAACAGACCGGCTAATTTTTAGTCCAGCCCTGTCCCAATGGCCTGCTCTCCGTAGTGGTTTGCTACACTCTCACAGGTTACTGTAATCCATCACCTCGACTGACCAGACACTTTTTCATGGTCTGAGAAGATGCCAAAGAGAAGAGACTTTGTCTCTCAAAGGCCTACAGTTTACAAGATAAACTACAATCTACACACAATCTAGTGCCTATGTTTAGTTCATTCGTGTGAGGGGTAAACTAAGCCATGTGCACAAAGAATTACGGCAAAAATGGCACAACTTTCTCACAACTGCACACACTGAGATCTGCACATCAGTCTCTGTTGACAGTTTGTTTGGTTTCATTAGACCGGTTTGCTGACTACTGTCTGAAGAACTGGTTGTTGCAAACACATGAAACACTGGCATACACAATGGGGCCCTGCTTACAGCGCACAACGTGGGTGCTAAATGCATCAAAATCAATAATTCAATTCAATTTTATTTATATAGCACCAAATTACAACAACAGTCGCCTCAAGGTGCTTTATATTGTAAGGTAGACCCTTATAAAGCGTAACCCAACAATCATATGACGCCCTATGAGCAAGAACTTTGGCGACAGTGGGAAGGAAAAACTCCCTTTTAACAGGAAGAAACCTCCAACAGAACCAGGCTCAGGGAGGAAAACAGGACTGTGGAAGAGAGCCAGAGATTTAAAGGAACCAATGACTGAATGCTGAGTGGTGTATGATAGTGAGTGAAGATGAAACACTCAGTGCACCATGGGAAGCCCCCAGCAGCCTAGGTTCAGAGTCACCTGATCCAGCCCTAATCATGTGCTTTTTAAAAAGAAAAGTTTGAGTTTACTATATAAAGTCTTTATGATCCTGCTGAAGGGATTATCTGCATTATGTTTGTTTTAACAAACAAACAATCAATCAACAGGTGACCCTTGAAATTTCCACCTGTCACCAACACAGTATAAACTGAAGTCTCACTAAAAGTACAAAATAAGCGCACGTCTCAAAATGTAAAACTACCATAAGAAGTATTTGCCAAACTCAGGTGTTTCCAGCCTCACTGTTTATGCCACAACAATCAAACCACTGAAGGATGACGTGGACAACATTAATGATCTCGTTAAGATGCAATGTACTGCTGGGAGAAATAAAAGCACCCCCACTGCAGTCACAGTAATAGAATAGCCTAGAGGCAAACCTCTCGTTGTCATGTTGAGTGTGGCACTGGACCCCAAATGCAGACCAATGCAGCTAGTCAGACTGAAAACTCAAAATGTACTTTTAATAATAATCCAGGGTACAGTTCAAAAGTAGAGTCCAACAGTCAACAACATTCAGGAAGTACAGGGAACATGGCGGCGGGTTAACTAATGCACCGACAAAGGCACGGACATCTGTAGAGTCAGGACTGGGGAAAGTAAAACTGAATACTACACACACGAGACAAGGGGTTAACAAAATAAAACAGGAAGTAACATAACGGCAATGCCTCGCACAGAGATGAAGGCACAACAAGACACAACACAATAACACAAAGCTCGAAAGCACATGCGAAGGACATACAGCTTGATTAAGGATAAGGGAGTCACAAGAGGAACACAACGGAGAAACAGAACTCAAAGCCCAATAAACACAGTATGCTGACACTGGGATCATCTTGATGAGCTTGAGAACTCGAGGTTTGTTGCTTATGGTTTATTATTCATGTGGATGTTAGTTTTTGCCACCAATCCCAACACTGATAAAGACCCAGCACATCCTGTGTAGTCTACCAAACCAAGCTAATGTCCCAACACCTCACACAAAACTGCTCAGGAACAATTTGACAGACAGAACAACGACGCTTCGGACTAATCCCAGTTAAAGTGAGCATCCAGAGGGTCCACCTGGACCTCACAGTAGCCAAAGGATCCACTGCAAGCATCCACAGCGCCAGACATCACAAGACAGCTGCAGAGGTTCACAGCTGTACTATAGCTGTACCTACTACAAGTGGGTCTCCTATCAGTGGATGTAACATGACACAGGCAATCTGTTCATGTGGACTGTGTCCTAGTAGTTACAGTTATCGCAACATACAACTAAGTCTTGCTTATTCCAAGGATGACAAAAAGTCATGCCCATAATTCATGGGGTTTGAACAGCATAGAAATACACTGTAGTTATAAATATTACTTTTACAGTCACACTATATGGGAGAGTGAGAAAATAGGGTAAGAATCCTTACATTTACAGACGTATTACTGCTGACTGTGATGTCAAACACACAGAGACGCACTCATTTCTCAGATCTTCAGTTTGACTTTGGCAGTGACAAGGGCATCGGGCCATTAGTCCTCGTTTGCACACTGCTTGGACAATTTAGCTACTCAAATAGAGCCCGCTTACTGGAAAACAGCTCCTTAATGAAGAGATGGACCGGTAATATGCCATAAAACTGTTCTTTTATTCTTTCCTCGCACCCTCATGAATACACGCTGCCTGTATGCACACAGAGCCACTAAGTACACCGACTCATATGCACTTTTAAACACATACTTACACACACACACACGTCACAAATGCACACACATACCTCAAATGCAAGGGCAGAATGATAATGTGATCTGGATGAAATGGTGCCAGTTTTGCCACGTAAGTCAAAAAGGTCAAATTGCAAATGTCAGCTTTTTCGCCTTCATTTTAATTATTCTGTCAAGTTCAAAGAGTCTCCATCAGAAAGGAGCTGCACCTGACAAAGGAAGGCCTGAGCTCACAGATAAGCTCAATCTGCGTCTCTTCTTGACACTTTCTTCTCTATACTTAGCCTATCTACTCTCCTCTCACACACAGCCACTCTCAGAGTAAATTACAATGTATCGCAACGAGCAGGGTGCCAAAGGGATGGCTTAGCAATTACCAGTGAACTGTGGATGTGAAGTCAATTAATTTCTTCTGCTACTCTTCTAGTTAGCAGATTTTGTAAAAACTCTGCTGATACATGATAAAGTGTCCACTTTTTGTTCTGATAGGCAGATGGTAACAACATATTGATCCACTTTTACACATGCAGCATTGATAAAAGGAGAGTATCCCACTGTCAGTTCTACAGTTTTACATTTCAGTACCGGATCTGGGATGTTAACATCTCTGTCGACATCCCACCACAGGTTGAGGTCTTTTGCAGCCATCCTGCTGTAGATTTTCTGCTGTGATTGGGATCATTGTGCTGCTGTGTGACCCAGTTTTGGACAAGCTTTAGCTGTCACACAGATGGCCTCACATTTGACTCAAGAATACTTTGGTATACAGTGGAGTTCATGGTATGGTGGTTGTAAATCATCTGCCCTTCACCACCATTCTTGACAGTGAAGTGTTTGTTCGTATATGATTGTGTGCTTTTCTCCAAACGTGGTTATATCCAAACAGCTCCACCTTGCTCTCGCCTGTCTGAAGCACATTGATCAAGAAGTTCTGTGATTTGTTGCAAGCCTAAGTTATGCTGTCATGTTAAAGGTTTTTCCTGGCAACCGTTCCAAACATGAAATGCTTTTTAGGTCTTTTCTGGTTGTACTGTGATGAACTTTAACCTTTAACATGCTAGCTGAGGCCTGTAGAGTCTGAGGTGTAGCTCTTCAGTTTGTTGTTGGTTCTTTTGCAGTTTCCCTGAACATCGCATAGGTTAAGGCTTCGTATTTAAGCTTGGGAAGATTAGCAACTGTCTTGAATGTTTTCCTCTTGTGGGTGATCTTTCTCACTGCAGGATGATGGAATTGTTTGAGAATGCCCTCATAACCCATCCCAGATCAATGTGTAGCAACAACTGCTTCTCTGAAAGTATTGGTGATGTCTTCCCTCCTTGGCATTGTGTTAACACACAAGTGAAAGCTGCAGACCAACAAACTGCCAAAACATCTGCTTTCATTGGTGTAGTCACAATGGCTGATGATTATTTAACCAAAACTCCACGGACGCAGTCAGTATGTGCTCAGTTTTTCACACACTGCTTCTGCATTTTAGCCAAATTTTGGTTAAATAATTAACAATGTGTAATATGATGTTTGTTTTTATTACATTTGAGGATTTATTTACCTAATTTTAAAACCTGCAAAGAACCAGATCTTGAAAGTGAAGCAGGGTGTATTTTATTTTAGAATGACTGTATAACTTCAACAGGTAGAATATTCTGTGGTAAACGACAGACCTATGGCAGCCATTTTCAAGTATTTGCATCTATTTTGCATAAAGATTTTGGCCAGAATTATAGAACAACAAAATTCAAAAGCAACTCACCCGCTGAGGGCGACTCTGAAACATTGTTGTGTTGTGCTGACATCAGCATCTGCAGTGTTTTCATATATCATTTGTGCTGATAAAAGCATTGTTAATGTGGAAACCTAGTGTAGATTATGAATCTTTTTGTGTCACTGTGAAGTCATATATAATGCTGCACTGAAAAAAACAATGTTTTAAAGAGCTCAAACAAAGAAAGCGTTTATGTTCCCCAGTCACCAAGACATTATTTAAAGTTTGGAGACAATGAAACCTTGAAGCATTATATACTAAAATAGTGTATTTTATTATCTCATATGATTGGAGCAGAATAAGTTACAATCTTTGGCTTTTATAAGCTGTAAAAACTGGAGTGGCATCACTGTGACTTCAAGGCGAGGCGTTGTATTGAAAAAAAAAAAGTG